>CM053791.1:649371986-649679486 GCA_028749045.1 Cupressus sempervirens | reverse complement strand
ACATTGCAATGATTATGTATGGATTAAGCTAGTTAGGTTTAGACTTCCCTTTTTGTACTCATTGTTGTGATTCTTAGGTTTTTATCTCAAAATGAGATCACCTAGTTTGAAGTCACATGGATTTACTTTCTTATTATAGCTTCTAAACATTACTTGTTAATAAGCTTGAAGATGATCACATGCCACTTATTGATGTTCATCTAATAATTCTATCTCTTGAAGCTGAGATATTCTATAGTCATCATCAATAATGACACCCTTCATGGAGATTCTCAAAGTGGGAATCTCAACCTCAATTGGAAGCACAATATCTACTCCATATACTAAAGTAAAGGGTGTTGTATCCATTGGAGTTTTGATACTTGTTCTGTAAGCCCATAAATCTAGATTAATTTGAAGGTTCTGATCCCTTCCAGATTTGTTAACTATGAAATGCAAGATCTTAAGGATTGCGTTGTTGGATGCTTCCACTTGACCATTACCCTAAGGGTAATTGTATTGCATAAAAATGTAACTAAGGAATAAACATCAAGCAACTAATGCACATTCCTACATTATCATGCAAAACCTCAAAATATGAAAGAAGACATGTAAATGAACAACATGAAACAAACAAGAGTATTAATGAAATCAAAATAACACTATGCAAACCTCATGAAATCACCAAGTGATTGATGATTTCACATTGTTGTGGAATGTGGTTGCTCACAAATCCAGCAGCATAACAATGAGGTAGAAGGTGCTTGTTGAAAATGAGGAGAGGGCTCTCCTTTTATAGGAAAATGGATGCAATGGATGGCTAAGATTGAATGCAAGATGGATGGCTAGGATCTCTTAGGTTCAATGAGGTGTCCATGAGGTGGAGGCTAAGTAGATTCCATGTGGATTAGGGTTTTGACCATTCAAAAGGGGAAAGATACTCACACATGTGTGAGCAACCTTTGATGTGACATGTCAATGACAGGTGTAAGAGGTGTGTAAGATCATGTTTCCTCACACATGTGTGAGACACCTTTGAAAGTGATGGGTCAATGACATGTGTAATAGGGTTGGAGGCTCAAGGTTTCTCACACATGTGTGAGACACCTTGGTTCACATGTGAAGGGGGAAAAGGTTGTAAGTGTGTAAGAGTCACATGTCACATGTGACTAGGGTTTGCTAATCCTTTGATTAGGATTGTGCAAATGATTAATGATGTGATTAGATGGGAAACTAGGTTTAATTAGTGGATAAGTAGATTGACCTAGGTTAGAAGGATGGGTTAGGTTAGGGAAGTGAGGTTAGGTGAGGGTTAAAGTTAGGAGCCATGTGCTTAAATATGATTAAATGTAATATTTAATTCCTAGTGGGATTAGTAGGGAATTAATTAAGTAAATGAAGTACTTAATTAAAGGGGATGGGTTAGGATTTAAATAAACCTTAGTTTGTTTAAATCAAGAAAAGGTGAACATAATAAATGTAAAATTTACTTAATTAAAGGTAAGGGAATTAAATAAATAATAAATATTTATTTGATTGGTCAAGACATGTGATTTGGACAATTTTAGGTGTCTACATTTTGCCCCTCTTTGATATAGCATTAGTAATGTTATATCAAAGAAGAATAAAATATAATGGCTAGGAGGATAAGACTAGTAGCGTAATGCCCCAGTTATGGAAGGATGAGGAAGGATGACGAGGGTGGAAAGGTATGCCCCCTCGAGAGGACATGCGGGTTAGGAGAACACAGATGTTCTCTCGAAATGGAAGGGAGTTATGTTGCAATGGTGTGAACAACCTAAGTTTGATATTGTACTCAACATGATGCACCAAGGTATGAGGAATCAAGATGACAATGTGTCAAGTACGTGAAAATAGGGGTCTAATACAACCATATGCCATATGAAACCATGATATGGAGGACCATGATTCTTGGGACAATAGGATGCATAGACCATGAGAAATGCAAAAAATACTAATGCATACAAGTAACAAGCAATGATGCACAAAAAACCAAAAGAAAACGAAGATTTTGCCCCTAGTCAAGCTGAAAACCCATGAATGGACTGATTGATGATGATTGATTAAGGATGGAAAAGCTAACGATAAGCGTAACACACATCCAAAGATTGGGAAGGATTCATCCCATGATAATGATGTTTAAATATGGTCAAGGGATTATTAGCTGATTAGGTCAAATGGATGAATTGATTAAGGATTGATGTACAAGATTGCAAGATTAGATTGATTGCATAGTGAGACTTTTTTTTTTGATTTTTTGCTTTTTATGGTGGATAGAAGAATGAACGTGGATGAGATTCAAAGAATAGATGTTGATAGGATGAAGAATGATCAGAGTATAATAGAAATTGATTTGATGTGAAAGGATTAGAAGAAGGGAAAATTGAGTGAATTAGAAGATGAATGAATTGGATTGAAGTGATTGGAAGAATTAGATTGAATGAATGTGGTATGAATGAATGCATAGAATGGATAGAAATGAATTGATCAAACAAATGTGAGATAGAATGAATAGAATGGAACCAATGACAAGGGAGAGTCAAGGTAGGGTAAATGGAAGAGAAGCAACATGATGTTGGTGGATGCAAGGAATAGTGAAAGGATATGAGGGGCCAAATGATATGGAATTGGAAAATGTGAAGTCAAGGACCATGTTTCGAAGGAGTCCAAATGATGCCCCATACCAAGGATACAAAAATGGAAGAGGATATATGGGAAAGGATGCACGAAAATGGAAAGGTGGAACAAAGGCTAGCATATGGAGGAAAAGAAGGCATGTGCTGTTCCAAAGCATGTATGAACATTTTGCTATTGTGCCTCTAGCAGTGATCACGAGCATGGGCATGAAAGGGGAATGGATAAGGGATATGGGAGGGAGTTTATGAAAAAGGGATAATGATATGAAGGGTATGATTGAAATGTGGGATATGAAGGGGATGGGATGGATGGGATAACCAAGATCAAGGGCATATGAAAAAAGGATGGAAGTATGTAGGAGTATGGATGGAAAATGGATGAACATGAGAAGGACTATGGAATGTGAGAGATGGATAACATGTCAAGATCAAAGATATGGAAGGATTACGAAAGTATGGAAGGAAGATGTATGGATAATGCACAAGGGATATGTCAAGTGAGCGTATGGATGGATGAAGGGAAAGTGAAAGTCAAGATCAAAGATAGAAAAGGATAATGAATGGTGGATGGAAGCATGGAAGGTGTGTATGTAAGAATGGTATGGCTTAGTGTAGAGTGCAAGCGGAAGAGGAAAAGTGAATGGAGGGATAAGTGGAAGTGGAAGACAATGGATACATGATAGGAAAATGAAGGGAGGACTCAAGCATCTAGATATATGGATGGTATCCGTTGATATATTTTTCCTTTTTATTTTCAAGGAATTTTTACAATTTGCTCCTAGATGTTGGGAGGGTAGTGAATGGAGGAAAATGACTTATGAAAAAGTTTGGATTAAGGGGGTGGAGTGGGTGGGAGGAAGATATGGTTGATGGACGCTAGGTTGGAAGACTTGTGAAGGAAGCGAAAAGATCTTGGCACACACCTTGAAGGGTGATGGAAAGGAGGAAATTGTGGGGGATAGGTAGGAGAAAGTTTGAATTTTGGGATATAGGGACCCAAAATGGATGAAGGAGACAATGGATTTGGGATGGTGAATTTGGGTATATAAGGACCCAAAATGGATGTTGAAGCCTTTGGATTAGCATAATTAGATGCCATTTTGAATCTTTCTTTGAGATTCATTGCTACATTAAGTAGCTTTGGAATCCACAAAATTTTTGCATTTTTGATTTTCAGCCTTTGTGGCTTTCTGATTTTGCTTTGGATCAGATTTTTCTTTTCTTGAACATGTCATTTAGAAGGGACATGTTGATCCTTGGGATTTTGTGGATTTTTTACTTTATTCTCATTTTCTTTGGCATCCAATGTGCTTCCATTGGCTATGGTATGGGTGCATAAAGGTAAGTGGGATGGAGAGCGTATGGATGGTGAACATGGTAAGGAGTTCAAGGATGTGTGCCTTTGTTGATATGTAATAGGGGATGAAGGGGAAAACATGGATACAGTGGATGGATGTATGTAAGAACCTAAAATGGAAGGAAGGGATGAAGGGTTCAGATGTGGAACATAAGGACCTAGAATGGATGGAAGATAAGGACCTAGAATGGACTTGGAATAGGAATGATGGGAAGTTTTAGGTTTGGAAGGAGGAATTGTGGAAGGTGTACGAACATCTAGAGATATTATTTGTTCAATGGGATACTTATTAGTCTCAACACAAGATGTGAGTCCATGTATATGGGGTTCATGAATGGATTGGATAGGTGTGATTGGATCATGTGGAGGATTAGGATCATGAAGGGGATTATGAGGGCTAATAGGATCATGAGATTTAGTAGGAGCATGAAAGGAAAATGTAAGGGTGCTTTGATCTTGACTTGAAATGGGCTCATGGAGTGGAGTGCATGGATCATGAGATGGAATAGGATCATTGAATGGATTCGATGGAATAGAATCATGAGATGGCATGATTTGATCTTGACATGGAGGAATATTAATGGATGGAGTGGAAGGAAGTTCGGCATGAAGTGGAGGAGCTATGTAGGCTAACTCTTGAGATGGAGTGGAAGGAGGAATGTGCTTGGTACATGGAATATCTTGATCTTGGTTAGGAAGGGAATCATGAGATGGACTAGGGGGAATAAATAGATCTTGAGGGATAGGGGAGGGATGGGATGGAGAAATGCTCAGATCTAGAGGAGAAGAGGCATCTATAATATCATGCTTTGGAGGAAGTTCTTGAGATGGAATCAGGGGTATCACTTTGGGTGATTGGATCACTTTATCTTGGTCTTTACACTTAGCCAATAATGATGAGAAAAACCCCTTATGAGGTGGGGAGGATGTGGATTTTTGAGGATTATGATTGTGTGAAGGTTGAACTATGGGGAGGGGATTGCATGGAGGGTGGGGGTTGGATGGGACATGAGGACTAGGATCTTCGAAACATGGGGGAAGAGGACACATGGCATGGAAGGCGGCCTCTTGCTGTTGGCTTGCCAAGAGATAATTCTTTAATTGTTCCATTTCCATGGAAAGGGGATTTGTGCTTGAGGAATTGTGTGGGCTATGAATGGAATTGTATGTAGCGTAAGGATAATGAGGTGGATTTCCCTTGTCAAAGGTAGAGGAATAATGAACATGAGATGGATTAGATTTGGATAAGAAGTGTTGGGGATGGATTTGATATGTAGGTTGAATAGGAGGTAGAACTCCATATTGTCTTTGAAGATTATCAACCATTTGATTAAGCAAATTCAAATCCATAGATGCTATAAGAAGAGTGATGAAAGATTTGATGATGAAGGAAATATGAACTTGGGGCTAGGAGTGAATGTTGGACTTTGTGTTGATTCAAATTGGATTTGACTTGATATGATTTGATTGAATTTGATTTGATATTGATTGGATATGATATGGATAAGGGTTTGATTTGATTTGATAAAAAACCCTAACCAAGTGAATGTGAGATTTGAATGAAAGTCCAATGTTTGTGAAAATGCTCCTATGACCAAAGTAGAATATTTGATGAAAAATGGAGTTAGAGGAAGACAAATGAAATTAGGAAGATTGATTATGGAGGAATATGTA
The DNA here is from genome assembly GCA_028749045.1 of Cupressus sempervirens. Taxonomy (NCBI): domain Eukaryota; kingdom Viridiplantae; phylum Streptophyta; class Pinopsida; order Cupressales; family Cupressaceae; genus Cupressus; species Cupressus sempervirens. The sequence goes on along the minus strand of CM053791.1, from coordinate 649,673,819 downwards.
AATGGACTGAATTAAGAATTGATTAGAAAGGAATGAATTTGACAAGGGATTGGATTAGAAGGATGATGATGTGGAGGATTGAATTAAGAATGCATTATGAGGTTGGCGGAGGAAATTGAAGCTAGATGATGATGAAGCATGACTAGGATGAAGATGAGGAATGCAATTGAATGATGAGGAAATGATTTGGACAAGTGGAAATGATTAAGATGTCAAGAAATGATGTGAACGATGGAGATAATAGATGTATGAGTGTGATGACTATGATGGAAAGAAGAAGTGATGTGGAAGTGATGTGGACAACTTGACTAAGAGGTCTTAAACCAAGACTTTTTTTTGTTTTGTTTTTGAAGTTGTTTTGATTTTTTTGGATTTTTGAAGTTTTATGATTTTTATGGATTTTTTATGTTTTATGATTTTTTTGGGTTTTTAGGTTTAAGATGCAAAATATATACAATGAAATATGTACAAGGAAAGTTTAGATGGTGTTTGTCCCCTTCGAATGGGGAGGTTTTTGAACATTCAAGCACATAGAACACACCAACAAACCTATAAGGTTGCAACTAGGATATACAAGGTTCAACTAGAGGGTGTCCTCGATATATGCAAGGTACGTGAGGCCCAAATCTGTAGATGAAAGAAAATACTGCCACACAGCCAAGAGGAGATGGTAACCCAAATCTCCTCCTTCACTTTCCAAAGGTATAAAGTTCTTTGGGGCTTAGCCAAGAGTGACAATATTTTTCTTCCAAGAGAGGTGTCTTTCGATTCACCTCCCAATTTTTATACTCCGCCAGAATGCTGGAGTTGAGGTCATCCCAAGGGGTGATGAAATCCCCAAGTAGGCCTCCTAAAAAGAAAAACAAGACCACTTATTTCTTGTGCACCCAAGATCACCCAAAGGCGCAAGGGGAGAGAATACATAAGTGGCCTTGGGGTTTAAAAATACATGCATTCGTCCCTAATGAAGCTTTAGGTTTTGTAATCTACTTGAAGACACACGTGTTTATAACATACAATTTTCTTTCCAACTTGAAATAGTCATCAACGTAAATGAAATGCGGATTCGTCAACAAGAAAGTAAATCAAGCGTGTGCATAAGCAAAATGTTGAAAATGAAATCAATTTCCCTTAAGGCATTCAAGATTGTGTGAGTTCATTTTAAGCACCAATTCGAAATGTTTGCTAACCTAAGCATACATGTCCATTCGCTTAAGGCATTCAAGATTGAATTTGATTGTTTTAGCATTTAACCATGCATTCAAAGATGAGTGTTTAGGCATACAAGTTCATACCATAACAAAATCAAAGCAAAACCTACAAGCAATATAGTTAGTGATCAAAATATCCCTGCAAAAAAAACAAGTTAATGCAGTGAAAATGTGAGAAAAATGTGAAACAACCTTGCAATGAAAGAGTTAGCAAAAAGTTTTTCTTTGATAGGAAAAAAAATATAAACAAAATCAAAATTTCATGAAACCAACACCGTGACAACGGGCTCAGAATCAGCTTTTCGGCAATATTTCATTTTTTAAAAACGGAGCTCGTATGCTCAAGTTATGAGCAAAAATGTGAAGGCTGCTCCTTATGGTCTAAAAGGGCGTGTGGATTGCTAATGCAGTGCTAACGTCAGCAACCTGCAAGCAAAAATTTGATGGTTAAGAGAATGTCAAGAATTTTTTTTTTGTTTTTTTGATGTTTAAAAAAAAACAAATGAAGTTTAAATGTTTAATGAAAAGATAAAAATTTATTTTGTAAAAATAACACTAAACAAATGTTTAATTTAAGCTAAAGATTAAAAAAAATGTTTTTTTTTGTTTTTTGGTCTTTTTGAAAGAGGCAGGCGGCTGAGAAAAGGTGGCTAGAGTTTGAAGCCGCAGGCGGAGGGAGGGATGCAGGCGGCAGACGCAGAAGCGGAGACTTCAAAGAAATTTAAAGGATTATTAGTGAAACCAACACTGGTGTTGTCGATGTTGTTGCATGATGACGGATTCCAAGCCCCACAAGCAAGAAGCCAACTGGAAGGCGAGTGCGGAGGTGAGGTGGCAGGTGAAAGCGGCTAAGCAAGTTGCGTCCGAGTAAGTCAAGTGGCGAGAGGAGAAGGAGGGGCTTTCGGTGGCAATGGCTGCGGCAGCATGTTAAGACACAGAGTGGGGAGGTTTGGGGGAGCAGGCCATTGAAGAGGGGAGTGCCGAGGAGTGTCAAGAGAGGCGAAGGAGGTGGGAACAGGGAGCTTGCAGATGGCCGCACCACTCGCGGGTGACGGGAAGGGGCGAAGGGGCTGCAAGATGCTGGCCGCGGGCGGTGATAGCGGAGATGAGCGGCGGAGCTGCGAAAAAATGGAGAAGTGGGGAAGCTGCCAGGGGGGGTGGTGTTGCAGGGTGCTATGCGGGAGGTAGCGGTGTAGAGAGGTGGAGAGGAGATGGGAAGCGAGGGACGGGGCAGTGCTCACGGGTGCCGCCGCTGGTGGTGCTTACGGGTGCTAAGCCTGCGTAATAAAATAGATTTTTTTATTATATATATTTTTTGTTTTTGAAAATTTTTAAATTTTTAAATTTTAATTTTTGATTCATATATTGAAAAAAAACAAAAAACTAACAAACACTTTTTACATATATAAATGCTAACTCTTTTTTTTTAAAAAAAAATTTTAATTTAAAAATTTTTTTGATTTTAGATTTTAGAGTTAAACTAAACCCTCCCTTTCTTTTTTAGATTTTAGATTTCTTGATTTTTGATTTAAACAACCCCACTTTTTAGTTTAAACTAATCATATATGAAACAAAATGAGACCCCACCACCGCTTTTTGTTTTTTTCAAACAATTTACATATTAACAATAGGGAGTATATTTTTTTTTAAATTTTCTTTATAACGAAGAGGATATTCAATGCATATGTACCCTAAAACTTGAAAATAAAGTCATAAGCAAAATATAAAGTCTTTTATGTCAAAAAACTTTCCTTAGGTCCTCCAAATGCACTAGTGGGCTCCTTGACTTGATTAGAGGCTCCTCATGAAACTTGATCTCCAAATGCATGCTTTTGACCTACAAGCTTGAAAACTTAGAAAACACTCAAAAACACATTAGATCATTAGTTTGAACCCATGAAGTGGGTCCCACCGGGCGTGCCAAAATATATTGCATAAAAATGTAACTAAAGAATAAACATCAAGCAACTAATGCACATTCCTACATTATCATGCAAAACCTGAAAATATGAAAGAAGACATGTAAATGAACAACATGAAACTAACAAGAGTATTAATGAAATTAAAATAACACTATGCAAACCTCATGAAATCACCAAGTGATTGATGATTTCACATTGTTGTGGGATGTGGTTGCTCACAAATTCAGTATCATAACAATGAGGTAGAAGGTGCTTATTGAAAATGAGGAGAGGGATCTCCTTTTATAGGAAAATGGATGCAATGGATGGCTAAGATTGAATGCAAGATGGATGGCTAGGATCTCTCAGAATCAATGAGGTGTCCATGAGGTGGAGGCCAAGTAGACTCAATGTGGATTAGGGTTTTGACCATTCAAAGGGGGAAAGATGCTCACACATGTGTGAGCAACCTTTGATGTGACATGTCAATGACAGGTGTAAGAGGTGTGTAAGATCATGTTTCCTCACACATGTGTGAGACACCTTTGAAAGTGATGGGTCAATGACATGTGTAACAGGGTTGGAGGCTCAAGGTTTCTCACACATATGTGAGACACCTTGGTTCACATGTGAAGGGGGACAAGGTTGTAAGTGTGTAAGAGTCACATGTCACATGTGACTAGGGTTTCCTAATCCTTTGATTAGGATTGTGCAAATGATTAATAATGTGATTAGATGGGAAACGAGGTTTAATTAGTGGATAAGTAGATTGACCTAGGTTAGAAGGATGGGTTAGGTTAGGGAAGTGAGGTTAGGTGAGGGTTAAAGTTAGGAGCCATGTGCTCAAATAGGATTAAATGTAATATTTAATTCCTAGTTGGATTAGAAGGGAATCAATTAAGTAAATAAAGTACTTAATTAAAGGGGATGGGTTAGGATTTAAATAAACCTTAGTTTGTTTACATCAAGAAAAGGTGAACATAATAAATGTAAAATTTATTTAATTAAAGGTAAGGGAATTAAATAAATAATAAATATTTATTTAATTGGTCAAGACAAGTGATTTGGACAATTTTAGGTGTCTACAGTAATAAATAGAAGACTAGTGTTGCATGATTTTTAAACTTTTTGCACAACTCCTTAGGATCCTTTTTTTAAAATTGTCTGCCATTATTAGTAATAATGGAGGAAGGTACACCATACCTGCATATAATTGAATTCATAATGAACAGAGCTACAATTTTTCAATTTTTTATTGAGAGAAGGAATGCCTCTACCCACTTAGTTAAATAATTTGTAGTTTTAATGATGAACTTATGTCCATTTGAAGAGGATGGGTCAATTTGACCCACAAGATCAAAGGGCCATTGTTGGAATGGCCACAACATAATAGATGGAATCAGCTCCCTAGCTAGAGCATGAATTAGATTCCCATGAGCTAGAATTGTTTGTAGGACTTGGCATATTTGATTGCCTCTTCCTCCATATTTAGCCAATAGTAACTAGCTCTAATAAGTTTATGAGCTAGTGTCAAGCCGTTAGAGTGAGATTTGCAAATGCTTTCATGAAAATCTATTAATGTGTGTTTGGACTCATCATGTTCTAGACACCTAAGGAGTGTTCCATTGAGACCTCTCCTAAAGAAGTTGTCAGGAATAATACCATATCGTGAAGCATTACAAATAAGGTGACATTTTTTTTTTTTTTGGGTTAGATTGTCCAAGATTGTTTGGTCATGTAGGTAAGAGTATATATGGTGGTAGGGGAATAAGTCATGTTCTACAATAGAATAAATTATCCTAGATTTAGGAGAATTATAGGTAGGGTAGAATAATGTTTCCACCAAGAACTCATTTTTAAGATCATTTTTTGGCATCTATAACAAGGAGGAAAGAGTACCCATGGTATATGCCTCTTTATTGTCTACCTAAGGAATTTTTTGAAAAGTAATATTAGCAAAGTATTTCTTTAAGTCATCCACCATGCATTTATAAGGGATCAGTTTTTCATCCTTTGTTTGATATACATCATTGACCTAGTTGATTATGAGCTAGGAATCACGAAAGATGTTTAACTCATCTACTTTCCATTCAATTGTAATCTTCATATCATTAATGAGAGATTCATAATCTATGATATTATTTGTACAAGGAAACAAAATATTGTATGCCTTAGGTAGTGAGTACCTTTGTGGTGTTATGGATAATAGCCCAACACCAGATCCCTATTGTGTGAAGGAATTGTTGAAGAAAATCACCCAAGTTTGGTGCCTGAGCATTAGGATTGATTCATTTGGAAAGTCAATGTTTAACAGAAAAAGACTCTATAGTCATGCCTCTACTAACTGATCAAAAATCACCTACCCTTTGATAGCCTTCTGTGGAACATACAAAAAGTCAAACTCACTCAAGATCATGACCCACTTATCCAACCTTCATGTTAGAGCCTCCTTGATAAGTAAGTACTTTAGTGGATCAGTTTTACCAACTAGTCATATAGTATGGGTGAACATGCAATGTGTCAATGTTTGGGAAGCAAAGATGTCTGGTAAGAAAGCCTTCTCAATGATTCTATAATTCATTTCATAAGAAATTAGCATGCAACTTAGATAGTAGGTAGCTCTTTCTTTGTTATCATTATCTTCTTGAGCTAATAGGATGCCAAGATATGTCTCTATTGCTAAAATATATAGAATAAGAGGCTTCCCATAGATTGGAGGCATCAAGACCGATGGATTAGCAAGGTATTTCTTTATCTTTGTTAAACTTCGATAGCATTCTTGGCTCCAGTTATATTTCACACCTTTATGTAGAGCCTTGGTAAAAGGTTGTGACCTATTTGCTAGCTATGAGATGAACCTACGAATGGATTGAAGTCTTCCTTGTAAGTCCCTCATCTAACTAATATTATAGGTTGGAGGCATGTCCATGATCACATGAACTTTCTCTAGATCAACCTCAATTCCTTTTTCAGATATAATGTAACGAAGTAATTTCCTATATGTTGCACCAAATGCACATTTCTTAGGATTAAGTCTTAGATTGAATTTCTCCATGTGATCCAGGATAGGTCCCAACTCATGGAGGTGAGTATTGCATATTGTGCTCTTAACCAAAGTATCATCCACATCGTCTTCCATTTTTTTATGCATCATGACATGAAAAATGGTAGTTACTGCTCTCTGATGTGTAACACCAACATTCTTAAGACCAAGTGGCATTATGTTCCAATAGAAGGCTCCCCATGCACAAGTGAAAGTAGTCTTTTCTTGATCTTCTAGTGTAATTTTGATATGATTATAACCAAAAATTCCATCCATGAGTGAGTACATTTTATATCTTACTGTCATGTCCATTATCATATCAATTTTAGGAAGTGGAAAATCATCCTTTGGATGCTAAGTTCAGATCTCAGAAATCTATATAGACTCTAATTAATTTGTCATGCTTCAAGACTAGAACAATGTTTGATATTCTTTCAGCATAATCAATAGCTAGGATGAAACCAACTTTCATAAGTTTTTCTAGTTTAGCTTTGACAAACAATGCAACATGAGGATGTATTTTCCTAAGTTTTTGTTTGACTGGTTTAACTACTGGTGGAATATACAAGTGATACATTATGAGATTAGGATCTAATCCTAGTATGTCTAAATATGTACACCGAAAATTTATCTCTTTCTCTTGGAAGAAGGCAATGAATTGCACTTTTTCTTGTAGATATAGCGACTATGCAAGATGTATCATATGAGGATGTTCTTCTATTCCCAAGTTGATTGACTATGTTGGCTCTATCAACACTAATGATCTTTCCTAAAAATGACTAGGAAGTACATCAAATATCTCATCCATAGGTACTTGAGAGAGTTTTTCACCCTTGGATACATCTTTTATTTTTACTTTATTAGGCTCTAACACTTTCACAATGTGGTTTTCACCAATAGACCATTTATTTCTTTTCTTTTTGATTTTATGACTGAGATATTTGATGTTAGCTTCAATCATGTTGACACTTTTTTCATTGGGGGAAGACATTACAGGTTCGACAAATTTTAAGTAACAGGAAAGAGCATAGTCATTCTAGAATGTAGGGACTTCACTAGATGTATTGGAATTCCAATCTATGAGCTCAAGATAGGTGGGTGAAAGAGATGTGGTGAGTTTGATTGAATTCATAGTATAATCATCAAATTCTTGGACAAGCAATCCGAGACCTAGAGTGGCTTCATCTGCAAGTGTGTCTGAATGCCTCTATTTTCTAACAACATTAATCGAAGACTCAATCATAGTAGTTGGATAAGACCCAATCAAGCTAACCCTAGACCATTCAGCTACTTCAAGGAGATTTTCATAGACATGAACTTGATCTATGTCTTTATTTGTAGTTGCTTCAGATATAGAGTTGAATTCTCATTTTCAAGAATTTGTGCTACATGGTGATAGATTGTAGAATTCCCCAACAGTGATAGAGACAAACTCTCCTTCATCATCTATATTTTTATAAAGGTACTCAATGCATAAAGCATGACTAGAATCTCCTTATTCTTGTTGGTTATGATGTGAATTAGTAGTATCATTAGAAGAAACACTATCACCATCTATGGTGCTAACACGTCATACAAAATCATCTAGTTCAGCAAAGAATTTAGCAAGATCATTAGGAATGGGATAAGGATAAGGATCATCATTATCTTCATGTTCATCAAACTTAGGTTGTGACCCATTTTTAGATGAATTCTTAGGTTTTGGTATAAATTTGTTAATCCCTAGATAGAAGGGAATCTTCTTGAAACCTAGACCTAATGTATCTTGATTTCTTCCAACTATCACTTTGATGGGATCAATTAGACTATTTTAGTTGCATCAAATAGGAATAGTCCCCTTGTAGCCAAATTATTTCATGAGTTTGAGACCTGGACCATACTTTTTAGGAGTAATTTCATGAGACTATTCTATGAGGTCAGTTGGAGTTTCATCTTTGTAGATCCATGCAATAATGGCTCTATTTTCACTTTCCTCCTCGAGAGCGATAGTAGCTTTGAAAAATGTACCATTTTACTTGGTTTGAGGTGTCAATACAAAATGTATTTTCACTTTAGATGGTCTTTTATAATGATGGGGAGACTCAGGAGGAGATGTTAAAGACAAAACTAGTTCTATGTGATATTTACCCATTCTAGTTTCTTTCAGCTTGAGTGACTACTCAATTTGCTTCAACTTGTTATCATGATGGTTTGTAGAATCCCTATTAGTAGGTACAAAGTTTTCAACATATTTTAGGATGTTATAGGTATAGCTAGTACTTGCAAGTATGGTGACTTCAGAGCTATGAAATGGGAACTTCACACATTGATGGTAAGTGGAAGGCATACCTCGCATCTCATGTATCCATGGTCTTCCTAAAAAAATATTGTAAGCTAAGGGAATATCTAGGAAGTTACAAGTGACATCCCTTTCAATAGGACCAACCTAGAGAGGCAACACAATAAGACCCAAGGATTTGTGCTTGACTTCATCATACACTTTGATTGTTATCTTGCAGGGAGGGTCAATGAACTCTTGAGAATAGTCCAATTATCTGAGTAGAGTAGCAAAGACAATTTTCAAATTGGCTCCATTATCAGTGAGCACATGATAGACATGTTTCTGGCATATCATGATCTCAATGTGTAGAGGTTGATTATGTGGGTGACTTAGTGAATTGTTATCCTCCTTAGAGAAGGACATATAGTAAGGTAAGGTCAGATGACCTACCATAGATTGGAACCTCTCAAGATCAAGATCTTGAGGCACATTTGCCTTAGTGAGGGCCTTTTTGAAAATCTATGTATGAAGAGGCAAGATTTTGAGAAATTCAAAGATCATGATTTGAGCATTTATTTGTTGTAATTGATTGATGATACTTTATCTAGTAGCCATAGAAGTTGTTGTGAGTTTTGTTCCTTTGCCAAATGGACTAGCAAGGGGTTTGTCTTTGTATTGTTCTAACTTAGGAATAGAAGGAGCAAGGCCTTTAAACACTAAATTGGCATGAGAACATGTAATAGTAGTGGCACACATTTGTGATAGTTCATTGTTAGATGTGTTGGAAGTAGGGCCCCTTAAGAAAAATGGTGTCTTAGGTTTAGTTTTGTCTTGTTTTCCCTTGATGGTGATAATGTCACAATACTCAAAATCTACTAATTCAACCATGTAGACTATTTGACCATCATCATTAGAGTACGTATAGTTGATCTTGTTATGAGATTTTTCTTTTGAGTTTTCTCCCTTTTCATAGTGTGGGAATGACTCTTTGAAAGCCTTGTGATCTAAGTTCTTGTTATGTCCATCCATAATAATGTCACAATAATCAATTGTGTCTTGGACTTTGTGACATAGGTTAATGCAATTTCTAATTATGTGACCTTTGTTTTGGTGATATTCACAAAATGTAGTTTTGTTCCAACATGGTGGTCATGGTTGTGGATCATAAGGATGAGAGTTATCCAATGGAGAAATAAACTTGTTCTATAGTAAGGTCTTGTAGACCACATCCAAAGGTTCACCAAGATGCATAAATTCCAATTTAGGGCATGTGACCCAAGATGAGCTCTTTGGTTTGTTTCCAAATGTCTTGTTATTAGAAGGAGGTTTCTCAACATTCTTGGATTTTTTGAGATTGTCTGTAAGATTGAAAGCTACCTTAGTAGGTTTAGGAATAATGTTGTCAACAACTCTATCATGCACAACCTCTCAATTTTTGTTCACATACTTGGATTTATCCTTATTATAGGTTGACCATTGTTTAGTGTCCTTTTGAAGGGTTAACCCACCTTTTTACCATGAATTCCTTTATCTAGATAGCTTGTGTGAACATGTCTTTGAAGGTGCATAGGCCTTGAAGTTGAAATCTATACCAAAAATTAGGTAGAAGATTATCAATAAAGATATAAAGTTTTCCATTTCAAGGATTTTGTGTGAGTATTTGCTATAAAGTTGTCTCCATATCTAAAGGAATGTGAGGAAAGGTTCCCCAAATTTTTGTTTAAGGTTGCATAGGCCTTGAATGTTAATTGGGTGTTGTATGTTATGGGAGTACTATTGGAAAAGGAGGTTATAATTCTCATTGAATGTTTTGATACTAGTATGCAAGTGTGAAAACCACTCCATAGCCTGATCACCTAGATTTCTTGTGAATAGATGCATGAGATATGTCTAATTATGCATAAATTTCATAGAAAAGGAATCAAATTCCAACAAATGACCTTTGGGATTAGTAGTTCTAAAGTATTTATTGTACTTAGGTAACTCAACTCCTCTTGGAAAAGGGGGCATATCTATACTCTTGTCAAAAGGAAATGAACAAAGAGCATGTAAGGTTTTTTTTTTTTTGTAGATTTTTCATTATCACGCATCATTTGGGCTAACTATTCTTGCATGATCTTTAGTTTCCTCTTCAAGTGTAATGATAGTTTCAACATTAAATTGATGAGCTAGCTTGGCTCCCTCTTGGGAAAGTTTGAGAAAGTATTTCTCTTTCTCTTCATTAAGCAAGATTTCCATGACTTTCTAGAAGTTTTTGTCCTTACAAATTTTTTTGATATGTTTAGGAAGTGTTTCTTCCTCATCCTCATTCTCATATGTAATAGATTCTTTATGTCTTCCATTCCTATGTTGATCTTGGCCTCTACTATTTTCTCCATGTTCTAATTCTTGATCAGCCATTTTGGGAATGTGATAATTTTTAATGTATGTTGGTTGAAAAGGCTGTTTGAATAAGAATTCAGCTATGTTGTTTGGAGATCATCAAGGAGATCATGAAGACTTCTCACTAGATGAATTAGAGATAGAACATATATAAACTAAGAAGTGACCTCTACCATAATTATAATCCCTAGCTATACCTGGTCTAAGTCTAAGGGGATAAAACATGTTTATGCTTCTTGTTGTCATTGTCATTGACAAGGACAAAAAGTGAAAGCCTAGACAAAGACTAGACTAGAATGTGCTCTCAAAAAAGTAAGATAAGAGTCTTGTTTACTAAGGTACAAGTCATCTGAGTAATGGTTAGGACAACCAAAGATTATGACTATCATGACAGAAAGTATGACAAACACAAGAGAACAAGAACAAGATAGACAAGTAATGGGACTAGTTTACATGTAGGTCACAAGTTGTCAATTGAGTAAGAAGATGTTGTTTGACACTATTTGCAGATAGAGAAGTGGTCAAATATTGTAGATGTAGATCAAACATAGAGTGCAGATAGCTCTAATAGAATAGTTTGATAGTTTTCAAGAAAAGACCTTGCATGAAGATTTTCAGGGAACTACATGAGGAAACACAAAGAAGGATGTGAAGATTCAAAACAACAATTTCTGACTAGGTTTCTTGCACGAGGACTTACACAGTGCCAAATGAGGAATTGATAGACCAACAAAAAGATAAAGTTTTAGCATAAAGGACACTATTTGGATAAATATCTCATGGATATTTGTAGGGACCCATGCATAGACTTGTGTAGAGTCATGCAAGGATGTGCTATCAAGGTGTTTCCTCATGAAAAAATTCACACTGGGTACGAGAATCTAGATAGATTGACAATTGTTGATTGGATTTGAAGAGATTTTACAACTCTTAGATAGTTCTAGAGAGATAGTTGATTGTTTTTATAGATTTTAGACAAATAGCAAAATGATTTTCACGTTTTTGGACAACATTGTGTTTCCAAGAAGATAGTTTTTTTCAGACATGAGAAGCAAGTAGTAGTCACAAACAATCCAACCAAGGACAAAGCAACTCGAAGGGACATGAGAGTCTTGACCTTTTGTTTATTTGATAGATTTGGACAAGTTTAAAGACTCGAAACAAACACACTTTATCCATAAAACCAAAAATGGTAGAGAAGGAAAAACCTTTGTCTCAAAACTTATGTGCATGTGTTCACCTCACATAGCCATGTCACACCACTAGAGGGTGCCCATGTTTTTGGTGTATTCCAAGGGCTCAATAACATATACACTGAATGAAAAATTGTGTGGTAGGGGTCAAGTGTATGTACCACTTTCAAATACCTAGGTACATGCCTATGGTGAAAATCTATAGGGGATATTCTTCCCCCTCCTTACACAAGAATTATGCCCCCCTTTGAGAGGTGAATCAGGTAGTGACTAACTAAGAGGTTTTTACTTGGCTTTTGTTCATAATAATCCTAGTGGTTTTGCAAGTGAAGTTAAGACCAACAACCCACACTAGCATTTGAAAGTGCACACAGTTCACTAGCATGATTGGGGCTGGTCCATCCAATGCAACAAACAAAGCCTCTTCTTGATATGTGATATCAAGAATCAAGAGAAATAAATTAACATGGTTTTGGAGTCTTTCACTCTAAAAAGCTTCTTTATTATAGTGAGTTAGAATCTCTAGTGAAAGGAGTGTGCTCACTTAGGTTGTTCCCAAAGGTTGGATCACTCCGATAGGCCCTCTAAAGGTTGACTTAGACTAGTGGTTTGGATCTAAGGGTCCAAGTGTTTTATCTCCCTCAATGGGAAAGAGCATACTTCTTTACCCTCATCACCTTGCCCAAACATGCAAGACATATTCATCACCAAGTTAGCTTAATTAATCTACACTTATCCTTTCTCGATATTTTGAATCCCTAAAAGGAAATCACCATCCCTTCATAGAAAAGACTCATATTGGAGAAACACTAACTTGCTTGCCTCCCTTAGGTATCATCTTTTAGAGGCTTCTAGGTTTCTAATTTACTCTTGGACATCACTTCCAAGTAGTAAAGAGCATACTTCCCTATTCCCCTATCTTGCACCCTATGAAGTTCACAAGCCCTATTTATACTATGTGTTAAAAGTAATAAAAGAAGACATGATGTTTACGTGGTTTTGAAATGATTCTTTGACATGTGTATCTTTGATAGATGTCCTATAATCACACAACTAGTTCATGTTTCAAGTGTTTTGATAAGGTGTCCTTGATGGGAATCCTAAAAACCATTTTCAAGTTGTTTACAAACTAGAAATCAGAATGAAAATTCTTCAGAAAATATTGTTAGTTAAAACATAGTGATAACACTAAATTCTAAAAACTACCTTTTGCATGTGCTGATGCAAAATTTTATGTGAAATAATGTACAGGCCCATGCAAGAAAATGATGTGTACTACACAAGAAATCACACATTTATACACTTTTTCACATGACTAAGTTTAATGAAAGGGGAAAAATCTTTAGTTCTTCATGTGAAAATGAGATTTCTCACACAAAAATCTAGAAATCTGTATGGACATCAGCAACAAAACAATTAAAAATGTAGAAAATAGAATAGATAAGGCCAGAAAACTTGATTTTTTCAGCCTCGTGGTGGTGCTAGAAATGTATATGTGAAATTTGGACCTCAGATACTCACACACACTTCAACATGGTCTTTACGTGTGAAACCATCCTAGAATGAACATTGAATTGCTAATCTAAAATAGTTTGATAAATTGACTTGCTACCTTCTAACTAGAAGGATTTTTCCATTGCTTTGAGAATGAGAATTTGGCAAATAGAGCTCTAATATAAAGGATTTATAGCTAAATGAGAATGCAAATTATGCTAGATGGAATGCATTATTAAGCTAAGAAATAAAAGAAACATATTATGCTAAATGAAAGCATTTTAAGCTAATAAAAGATTCAAATGTAAGAAATTTAAACTAGCAAATGAGTAAATATTCCAAGATATATTTGATACACAATTAATTCAACCTTTGTAATGAGGAATTGAAGGCCTCTTAAATAGAATTCCAAAAATTAATCAACTATCAAGATCAATTGGAACAAACATCCATAATTGAAGATGAGACTCAGTCAGAATGGAAACTTCCTTGTGCAGATGTAGTTGACTATTTCAGATTGTGTGTGATGAAGAGTTGACTAATTCTCTTCTAAGTGTAAGAGAGAGTTAAGTAAGTTAATTCCATTTCGAGTTCTATTTCACTAAAAATTTCTATTTTTGAACTGAATAGAAGGGTTTGGAGAAGATGTTTAATTTAATAAAATAGGATATGACCTCATAAATGCATAATTTCAATTAATTGGATAATTAAATTGAATAATTAAAATGAGGACATTATTAAATTAAATATATTTAATTGCCATGTACATGTTTGTGTTTGAAAAAATTTCCCATTTCCAATTACCCTGATGAGAATATAACACATCTAGAGGCAGCTAACTCCCATCTTCAACACATCATTTCAGACACCGAGCCAACTATAAGGCTTGACCCTTCTTCACTTTAGGCCCTGCAAGACTTAGGCAGGTTAACCTTAAGGTTCTAGTGAATGGTACCAGTGAAAATTAAACATAAATCTAAACCTATTTACTACAAATAAAAACCCATTATTTCTCCTAATGACTTATGCAGTAACAAAGAAGTGCAGTAGAAAATTAAAACTCTATGAAATGCACAAGCTAAGTGAGGGTTAAACTCTTCTAGCTCTTCAACATAAAATGTAAAGATGATTTGAATTTTATTTTATTTTATGTGGGTGGGGAGAGTGGATGAAAACCATGTATGAATACCAAACTTATGATCCTGAAATAGACCAGTGCCTTGTCCATTAGGCAATTCACAAATCTCCCTCATGCATTTTGGATATCTAGAACACATACTTATGCCAAGACTCTAGATCTATCCATTTACCTTGTAAATTAGATATCCATGTTCGATCTAATCCTCATTCTTATCTGATATCCTCCTTAATAAACCTACAACCCTATTGAATCTTTGAAGAATTTACATAATTTCTTGAATTAAAAGCAATAATGAAGCAACATACAGCTTGAAGGGACTGCAACTATGATCTAGACACTTTGTTCCAAGACCATAAAATATCACACCTCAATTGAGAAAGGAGACAAGATTTAAACTAAGACTAAACATTTGTTGTTCCTTTTATTGATTTCCTTGAAATAATACATAAAAATGGTTGAAATTAACTCACAAAGAACCTAATGAACTAGCATACACATTGAAAAATGCTATCATACAAGAGAGAAAATGGCAGGAATGAGAAACTAATGGGATTGAAAGGGGGTATCATAGCCAGAGAAAAGCTTCATGGTTTGGAACCAACACATCCGAGATCTTCCATTCAAACTTCATCAGTTCTAGGGCCAATTCTACTAACTATCTTCATTCTAGAGAAAACTTTCCAAAATTCCAACCCTTACAAAAGAGAAGAAGAAAGTATAAATATCAAGAGGGCAATTCTTGGATTGAATTTCAAATAGACATCTGTCCCTCTAGAATTCTCCCTCAAGAAGTTGAAAAGAATCTTTCTACCTTCTCTCCTCAATTGCTAGAATCAAATCCCTATATTTTACTTCTCAAAGGCATCAAAATGTCTTAGAAACCTGATGATGAAAGAATGTAACTGGTTTTGGTGTTAAAGTGAGTTCATGATAAAAGTGAAAAACTAGTTACAAATAACCTCAAGAAGTCAATATGACCTTTTCTATATTGTTTTCTCCACATTCAGGTTTCAAAAGGTCTTCAAATTTTCCTTCTAACAAACTTTGATGCTCAAT
Source organism: Cupressus sempervirens (assembly GCA_028749045.1). NCBI lineage: Eukaryota > Viridiplantae > Streptophyta > Pinopsida > Cupressales > Cupressaceae > Cupressus > Cupressus sempervirens. The sequence continues at coordinate 649,658,138 of CM053791.1, read as the reverse complement.
GATCAAATATGCCTATTCTGTTGCTAATGCCCTAGATTTTACAAATTGACCTATAGAAAAAACTAGTCAATACCTGTACAAAATCTAACCTTATAAATGGAAAATTCAGCTCATTCTAGTTTTGGTGGTATATTGGAGCATCCATTTTTGATAAAAACTGCTCCAGTTATGATCATTTGAAATTTAGGCTTCTGTTCATAGTTCCACATTAAAATGCCAAAAGATTGAAAACTTTTTAAAATACTATAGTCTAAACTATAGATTAAAATATTTTTGAAACAAAAATATTTTCAATCTTTAACTGAATGACAAAAATAGAGGATACCATTATAAAAACATTTTTTAACCCTTATATCCTTTAGCTTTTGAGGAAGCACCATGTGTCATCATATTATTGGAGAATGACCTCAATTGACACCATGTGTCATCTTTTGAACAACTATCTGTATCCAAGCAACCACACATGTAACTTTGTGATTATTCATTGGTACCTGTGCAGGACCCACCTTATATTCTGCCAAATTTTTCAAATTTTTGGTGAGTCACAATGTGGCTTGCTAGAATTTTTCAACTTTTCTGGTGGCAACATGGTGATGACCAAATTTCAGCAACTTTTCTGGCCATCTCCACTATGCCATGTTAGCACCACATCATTATGCCACCTAAATAGTTTCCAAGTCACCATATTAACTCCCCTACAACTTTGTTATAGTGAATTGATGATGGCCACATGATCTGCCACATGTCTGCATCTGAACACATCTTGATTTTTTGTGCCATGTCAACTTGCTTGTTCAAGCATTCAAAATTTAGCTTTACCTCCATGTTGGTCAGATGAGTGGGCCCCACTTGCATAACATGCAGCTTCCAAAAGCACATGATCTTATTGACATTATGAATATCTGTGCATTAGTATTTAAATAGCCAAGGAAAAACATCCATAAGGAATGTGGGATAAATTGTTTTAGATTATCTTCCTACCATTCACAGGTTTCTTCATTCTTATAGTTTTGCTTATCACTTGTGTATTGTCACGGATGCCCCTATTTTTCTTCAGATGTCTTATGCCCTCTTGCTTTCTAGGATGCCTCTTTTTTCATTTAAATGGCTTCATCACATTTGGAGTTGGGCTCTTTTTATCATGTGTGAAGCTTTGTGCTTTGACTGGCGAATTCTACCTTTAGTCGATGGCTTGGTTTGCAGGCTCCACCTTCCTCATTTTGGTGTGAATGCTATGCCTTTTTTTTTATCACTGGCTACTTCTATCTTTGCTAATGTTTTTAGTGTGTGGATATATCCCCATTCAACTGGTGTCTCCCTTTGTTCTTATTGTGAAATCTATGCACTTGCGTGGGCCTCTATGCTCAGTTTTTTATCTCTATGCATTGACTGCATCTTGATTTCATCTTGCAATTAGTGTGGAGTTCCCTTTTTGACTTGATCACTACTTCCTATGTGGGTTTCCTTTTATATTGTTTTGGGATGCCTCCTTTATTGGCACCTTTTTAAAAATGTGGCTTCTCTATTTTTACTTTTATGGCATCATCTTCTTCAAAAGTTTTCTGGCCTGTGCTTTCCTTTTTGCCATGGTCTGCTGCCACTTCTTAAATGTTAGCCTTTTTTCTTTGTTGGAGACCATTGCCTTTAGCAACTTCTTTATATACAGGTCACCCTTTATGGGGTTATGTTTAATGTGCCTTCATGTGTGGGACTTCTCTTATTAATATTGGCACCTCTACTCCTGAGACGTATTGCCCTTGATCTTCATATCTTGCTCTTTCCAGTGTGGTTTCTCTATTTGGACGTGGGCTACTTAATTTTCTTTGGTGTCTTTTCCAAATATGCTTCCATATATTCTTTATTTCATTCTTCCTTCCTTGACCATTTTAATCATCATCCTCCACTAGACATACCCTCAGGTAGTGCTGTGGAAGAATCCTCTCCCAACAGATTATCAGACATTGATGATGTTCCATTCATTGGAGTTGTCCTTTTTTATGTAGATGCCATGCATGGGTGACTCCATAGGATCATTCTCATCCTCTATTAAAGAATCATGCTCGAAGCTAATTGGTGCTAGAGCCTTTTCTTTAGAAAACTTATAAATATTGGCCTTTCACAACCAATCAATCCTTGATCTAGATGTGACTTATTTTTCAATAGACACTTTATTTATAACTTGGAGGATTGTCGACTAAAACAACATTTATAGGTTATTGTTTCTATCAAATTAGTTATTTCATTTGCATTGGAATGCATATATGAATATGTTAATGATTTAATGTCTCTTTCATTACTTGTTAGTGTGCTTTCCTCAACAACGTATTCAGATTCCTCATTAACTAGCTAGAGTCCTTTCTTCTAATGGAGCCTCTGTGCCTCTGCAAGATCATTCAAGGATTGAACATCAAATATTTCACATCCCTTTTGCTCTGATGATGTTATGGAAAATTAACATCTCTAAAGTGGAATGTTTCTGCTTGTAATTTTAAATTATCATTCTAGCTTCAAGAAAAGATGCGATTTCTATTGCTCCCACAATATACTCTGCATCTTTACCATTTCATTTATTGAAGAAACAACATGTGTTAAGAAAAGCTTCAATCAGATGGGCCCCATAGTGGGTCCGACTAAATTTTTTTTTGTTTCTAAACACTCGAACTACAAAATTGATCCACTAACCATTTGATACTGATCAAAATCAAACTCAACCAAAAAATCCACATTTGTAACTCATTTTACCATAGATCTGCAAATTGAAAATTTCATGTTAGGAGGTCCGTTGATTAGCCTTAAAAACTGACCAGAACACCTGATCAAGCTCTAATAACTGGCACGTTGACTCTTTGTTCTACATACTTGCATCCCATCAAATATCATCTCATGAAGAATTATCAGTCAAAAGATATTGACCATCAAAGTGACCCTTTCAGAACTACCTGCAAGAAAACATGTTAGAAAATAATAAATTGTATTTGGATTTGGCTTTGAAGACTGGGTAAACTAACACTTAGGAGAACAAAACTTGGGCATTGATTCATTGTCATGAGGAGAATATGGAACTGCAATTTGGGCTCATGAAAAATAATAGGTCTCAAATGGCAAGCAGTCAAAGTGAGCTACTCAGAATTTGACAATTGGAAACAATGGTAGAAAGCGATTTTTGCAAATGGAATGGACCTCGAAAAATGTGCAGACGGATTCGTCAAAGCTTGTAAACTAGCACACTTGAAGAATTTTTAGAGGAAAATATAGTGGTACAATCCATTCAATTTAGGAAATCATGGATTAGGAGTTATAACATCACGAATAGGGGTTCCAACAAATCTGCAAATACTGATACCAGTAAAAAGATAGAAATTGCTTTTGGAATTGTGTTTGAAAATTGATCAAACGGATTCGTTATGAGCTCAAACTTGAAACATAACAAGTTTCTAACATCTATAATGCAACACAAAATGAATTTTAGCATTTTAATAAACTAGGTGAAAGTTATAACTTGTCAAAAAAGGCTTCCCAAAATTATGTGCAAAGTGCATCAGCATGAAAATAGTGAACTACCAATTTTGAGGGATTCGAAAACTAGTCAAATGGACTCAAAACGTCTCAAAATTTGAAACATAGGTTCTTTGTTATAGACACTAGAAATTTCCAAAGTTTTTGTTCATGACACATTTTTGGGTATGAGATATTCAATGAAAAACACAACATCCTGTTGCTGTTTGACACTTTGGTGAAAATGCAGATTTGAGAAGTGCTCAAAACGAGACTTCATGAACTAGCTCAGAATCTTAATGTTTCTTTGTGGAGTACTTAGACAGGCTGAATGTAGGGTTTTAGAAACATTAAAAACCTTAGGGGCCTCAAAGGTACAACCAAGTACATATGCATTTAAAAGCATTTATAGAGCTTGAATTGATTTAAAATTTCAAATAGACGCTTAAAATGAGAACGCAATTTTGAGTGCCAACAGTGGCTCTATCTAGGGATGCATGTCCCTTGTGGGCATGGAAAGGATTTAGATCTCTGGTAGAAGTAAACCACTCACAAAATAGAAAAAGCTTCCTCTCGACAGCTTTATTGAAAGCAAACAACAACTACCTCTATCATGTACATACGATGGTAGTACTGGGCCATCGAACTTTCTCACAAGCTTTACCTCTGTCAAAAAATTGATTCTCATCTAAGAATGCATGAGGTAAGCTAGAAAATTATTCATATTGGTCTTGCCAATCAAATCAACATTCTGAAACAACTCATTCAGCAAAACTAAATCTAAACCTTGAATTTCACAATGCATATAAAATTTTGATTCACTCTCCACAACTCGCACATCATGAAAGTTCTTATCAAAATTCTTATAACTATCAGACTTAAATTGAAAATGCTCTTCATTTAATGAATCAAGCATGCTATCAATCTCAAATATGAATGCATCATATTCAACATGCCGAAAAGGATCCCTCATACCTTCAAATTGTATATCCTTTTGCATAACTAGAGGATACTCAAATGAACAATCTGATTGGTACTCACATTTGTCACCAATATTAGAATCTGAAACTAATCCAAGATCTTCAAATGGTTCTTTAAAATTAACAAATAGATTAGTCTTCACATTAGAGTATCCATCATAAAATTCATTACAAGGTGTAGGAAAATTTTCAATAACCATCTCATCAAGCACCTTATTATCCATAAATGCAACATCATAATCATATTCACTATCATACTTGGAAGAAGAACAATTTGACTTATCACAGCAGTATGATAAAGTATCATCATTAAGCCCATCCTTAACTAAATCTAAACTGTCCATGTGCTCTTTGAACAATGGGTTGATAACTCCATATAGTGATCCCTTTTGAAAATTATGACCAAACATAACTTGATCATCATCAGGGCCTTCATCATATAATATGTTATCATATGCTTTAAAAGTATTACCCAATGTATTGTCACAAACACTTGCAGCCTATGATGAAAAATTAGAATCATACAAAGACTTACTTTCTTCTTCATCTACCACACATATAGTATCAAAGATTGCATCATCTTCATTACTGATTTTAGGCTGATTTCTATGGATAGAGAATTATTCATCATGAAGATGCTTACCATATGTTGCAACCTCATTGGCTAACACAAAACCTTTTAATAATCTTTCCTTTAAAATTTTATGTTTGAGCCCATTTGGCCCAAGTTGATCAACCATTTATTCATCTTCAGGCTTTGAGGACAAAACATTCTCAAACTCTTCATATCCAAGTTGATTTGTATGACATAAAAACTAAGGTGTGTTATCATTTTCAGATTTAGAATAAGAAATCACACCATTACTTGCATGAGAACAGTCACTTTTTTCATTGCTCTCTTCTTCCCAATCTTTATCTGATTCATATGAAGATGAACATACACTATGAATTTCCTCTCCTTGACTCAAATAACAACTCTCATCATTAGCTTCATATGATACTTCTTCATAATACATCAGATCAACATCGTTATTATCATCACTTGAAACATGACTTTCAGCTTCTTCATACTCACATTGAGATGACTGTCTTTCAAATTCAGATTTAATAACACTTTCAACATGATGTAATCTATGAAGAAGATAAATCATTTCTTGCATATCTGATTGATCAAGTGAATCCATATGTCATGTCCCCTTTTCAAATAATTAAAAATAATAATCTTTACTAAGGCAGGTAGGCCCAAAAAGGTTAAGTTTCAGCAAAGGGGGATAATCTTTGGAAGCAAATGGACTAATAAATGAAAATTATTATTAAAATATGTTTTATTAACCCCTCTTGTACATGAGTTAGGGTTATGCCCTCTTTTAAGGGGTTTGGAGGCATTTTTGGCTCATTCCAGAACTTGATTTTTTGCTCATTTCTTTGTTATTCTTCAGAGGCTGCCAAACCTGTGGAGAAGGAGATCCAAGAATAGGAGTTTACAAGTTTCTAGGGAGACCCAAGAATGGGAGTTTGTAGGTTTCTAGGAAGGCTAAGGATGGGAGTTTGAATCCATTCCATGTGCATACTCATACAGAGTTTGCCTTTGTGCTGAACAGTGCAGATTTGTGGGTTTTTGGCTGTGTTTTTTGGTATGAGTTTGGTGTTTCCAGTTGAGTATTTCATATCAGTTTGGGTTGCTGCTGTATTTCAGACTTTAAGATGTTAAAATAGAGCTAAATATATTTATTGGGACATGATTAAACTTCTGAGATAGATTATTAGTGTTTTTGTGGTGTTTTCAAGCATTTTTGTGTTAATTTCAGGAGCCCGATGAGCATAGTTTTTGTCCTACATTTGTGAGCTGTTGTGTAAAGGCTATACTGATCTGGAAATGTTATTTTGTATGCCGTTATGCTGCTGAAATTTTTGTAAAAATTTCCATTTTCAGATTTATTAATAATTAGTGAAGTTGTGAAGTTTTTTTGGCACTATTTCGGACATACCTGATTTGGGTTTATTTGAGAAATTGGTGGATCTTTGTAATATTGGTTGTTTGGTATTAAAAATCTAATTTGAGGCTTGAAATATCATGTAAAATAAGAAAAGGGAAATTTCAATGGTATCAGAGCCATGATCTTGCTAGCCTGAGGGTTTGTAGAAGTTTGCATGTCAGTTTTGACAACTACCCAGATCTTGCATGTTAGTTTTGACAACTACCTAGATCTTGCATGTCAGTTTTGACAACTATCCAGATCTTGCATGTTAGTTTTGACACTACCCAGATCTTGCATGTTAGTTTTGACTACCCAGATCTTGCATGTCAGTTTTGACAACTACCCAGATCTTGCATGTTAGTTTTGACAATACCCAGATCTTGCATGTCAGTTTTGACAACTATCCAGATCTTGCATGTCAGTTTTGACAACTACCCAAATCTTGCATGTCAGTTTTGATAACTACCCAGATCTTGCATGTCATAATTTATGATTGCATGTTGCTTCTAATCGGCTACATGTCAAAATTTATGGTTGCATGCTACTTCTAATCATTTGCATGTTAGTTCTTGGTGAATTTGGTGGTTGAATGTTGCTTCTAATCAGTTGCATGTCAAAATCTATGGTTGCATGCTACTTCTAATCATTTGCATGTTAGTTCTTGGTGTTTGAAGAAGTTATATCCTATTAGGGTTACACTCTTCTTTATCCAGAATGGATAGGTATAGTACAGAGTCTCAGAGGACACGATCTTGGACAATTGATATCCAGAGTCAAAACAATAGAAAGGATGGTTATTTAGACATTCGAGATAAACTTATGAAAATAAGCCGTGAAATGTCTGAACAGTTGGTTGAGCACCACCGTATGATGAATGACATGTTGTCCAACCCATCTAAGGTGGATAAGTTGACTGGATTTCTATTTGGCAAATTTTCTCACAACGCAGATGACACAATTACCAAGAACTTGCATGAGGAGTTTGAGAAACTAGCTTATAGCTAGGCAAAGGTCTCAGATTCTACTCTACCATAGGAGGTAGTGGGTTTAGATAATTATTAATGGGATGTTGTTGTGCATGATGGTGAGATACCTGGTAGAGATGAGCAAACATTGAGCATTCATGACTTTGCTAAGAAAGAGTACCAGGCACAGTTAGATGCTTCATCACATGAGGTTGAGGCAGGTAGTACTTCACATGATTTGTCCAGCTAGCTAAAGGTGAACAAAGATAGTATTGTGACTTCATTATCTCATCATGATAGGATGTAGGATATGATAGAGGATCAGATTCAGATGATTCAGTTACAGGGTAGACATAAGGGAGTTCAGGAAAAGTCTCCTTGTGTTGACTTACAAGCGATTAGGGAAGGAATGGGAACAATGAAGTTGAGTTATTTACATCTTCTATCAGATCATGACCATCTTCTTAGCCTTGTCAGAGACTATTTAGATGCCTTGAGGAGGAAGGAGGAGGAAGTTGACAGGCTTTCTGATGAGCTTGAGGACACTCGAGTTGGCATTACAAGACTAGGAGAGACATGGGGATAAGCATGGCATGGAATTGAGTTTAGTTTAAACTTGCACTTCTGATACTCAGCTTTCTGCGAATGGTAGATCATATGTGGACATTGATAATGTTGCGAGTTCATCTTGCATTCACATCTAGGATATAGGGATAATGTCAGACAGGTATGTGGAATTAGTTGGTATTGGTCATATTACTCAAGTGAGGATTTGGCTTGAGTTACCAGCTGATTATAGTTTATGGATATGGACTTGAGATTGTTATATTGGCATTTGGGATTCAGTTGACTGGAAATATTTAACACTTTTTGGTAGCAGTGATTGTTTGGGTGCTATCATGGATTTGATTAGTAGATTGCACGGTGTTGTCTTTTCTTGTGCTAGAAGCTTATCCGATGTTGGTATTAGTTTTTATACACTGGTGTTGGGCTTTGTTCATATATCCAATCAACCATACTTGCTAGAATGTGTTGATGATATTTCATATTTGGCAGTGTGTATAGATGAGTCCTAGGATCATATTGGCATTGATGACATCCAGGAGGATGCAATGGGTAGTTTTGAAGACTTAGTTTCCTTGAGTATAGAGGAGTTGGATAGCAGTGCTAATGTTTTTGATACTCCGTATGTTGATATGAGCATTAGATTTGATTCACAGGATATGGATGGTAATACTCTAGAGACTAGTAACTTTCAGGATACTCCTTTGGATAGTGCATCAGAGGAGGTTTGTAGGAGATAGTCAAGCCAGTGCCATCATGTGTCTAATCAGTTGAGAGTTAGTGATCGAGACATTGGTGTCACTTGCCAGCATTTCGATGCTGCTCATCAGTTGTTAGTAGTTTATGGATGGGGTTCTCCTACTAGTGATGAGCAGGAAGGCAATTATCTTTCCTTGACAGAGATCCACTCTTTATGGGAGGCTATTCGGATTTTGAGATAGAATTATATGTAGTTGGTAGCCAACAGAGATTATCTTATGGAGTGGGGCAGTATAGCATATGATGCATTGTTGGCCAAGGAAGATGAGGTGAGTGAGCTTACTGAGCAGCTTGAGGTGACTTTTGAGATTCTTGAGAGTACACAGTTGGCTTTCAAGGAGTCACAATTTCATTTGACTAAGGTGACCATGAAGTTAGAGCGACTACATTCTTTACCTGATTCTATACAATCACAAGCTATGGTGTTTGGTGATCCAAGGATTTCCATGGCCAAGATTGTCAGAGACAGTGGAGATGGGGATGCATCCATCCTTGATACTAACTTTGGCATATCAGATTCATTCCCACTAGAGTTAGGTTCAATTGAGTTGGGTGTTGTAGCAGATTGTTGTATGCCTGACATGGTGGTGGCCTCTAGTACTGATGGCATGGAGACTAGAGATGTATCAAAGATCATGTGTGATGTTGGTGAGTCGGCAGTTGGCATGGTTCCTGCTAGTAATACTACTCCCTTGGTGATATCTTCAGAGGTAGTAGTCAGTTCCAACATGTTTAATGATCAATTGCAGTTAGTTTCATCTGGATTATAGTCTGAGCCACTGATTGAGATTGGCACATTCTATCGGCATTACACTATGAGGTACACTCATAAATTTACCTTTGATGACCATGTTGATGAGATGATGATACAAAGATGTACTTTGGTTCCTAGTGCTTGTCATCAATTATGGGATAGTTTGACGTCTCGGGATGAGAGTTGTGATGGGCATGACATGGTGATAGGTTCTGCAGTTGACAGCTTGATAATACATGACTTAGAGCAGGAGTTTGGGAGTGATGCTTTAGTAGTTGTTGTTACTGATTCTACTCCTTTGGCTATGACATCTCCTAGCTTAGCTGGTAGTCAGTCACAGTGGGCTATATCACTTGTTCATGGAAAATTTGGTTTGGGTTCCATTTCTTACTCTTTATCTTGTAATGTACATGGGAGTTATGGTTATGAGATAGTGGTCGGTGATTTGCAGAGTTGTGTTGACTACAGGAGTTGTACAGTGTATGGATCCTCCATACTTGGTACAGTTTCATGTGAGAGCATTCACCATTGTTGCAGAGTTGGATTGTACATTTCGTATAGGCCAGTGGGATGCGTTGATGGTATTTACTGCGTTGGTAGTTTGATTTGTCCACTTTACTTGGGTTTTAATGTTCTAAGAGTTTGTGTCTCATGGGTTTCTGACTATGGCAGTGGTGATCTTGGAGTTGGGTTGAGCTGTAATTGTCAATTTGATTATGGATTCCTCTTGGTCATATTGCAGAGGATATTGCAGGAGCCTGTGTTAATTGGCAATAGTATAGTTCATGACTACATTTGGGATCCAAGTGGATTGATTGGTTTATTGTTCAGCCATTTCTTGAGGACAAGAAATATTTTGGAGGGGAGGACTTGTCATGTCCCCTTTTCAAATAATTAAAAATAATAATCTTTGCTAAGGCAGGCAGGCTCAAAAAGGTGAAGTTTCAGCAAAGGGGGATAATCGTTGGAAGTGAATGGACTAATAAATGAAAATTATTATTAAAATATGTTTTATTAACCCCTCTTGGATGTGAGTTAGGGTTATGCCCTCTTTTAAGGGGTTTGGAGGCATTTTGGGCTCATTCTAGAACTTGATTTTTTGCTCATTTCTTTGTTATTCTTCAGAGGCTGCCAAACCTGTGGAGAAGGAGACCCAAGAACGAGAGTTTGTAGGCTTCTAGGGAGACCCAAGAATGGGAGTTTGCAAGTTTCTAGGAAGGCTAAGAATGGGATTTTGAAGCCATTCCATGTGCATACTCATACAGAGTTTGCCTTTGTGTTGAACAATGCAAATTTGTGGGTTTTCGAGTGTGTTTTTTGGTATGAGTTTGGTGTTTTCAGTTGAGTATTTCATTTTAATTTGGGTTGCTGCTGTATTTAAAACTTTAAGATGTTAAAATAGATTTGAATATATGTATTGGGATGTGATTAAACTTCTGAGATAGATTATTAGTGTTTTTGTGGTGTTTTCGAGCATTTTTGTGTTAATTTCAGGAGCCCGATGAGCATAGTTTTTGTCCTACATTTGTGAGCTGTTGTGTAAAGGCTATACAGATCTAGAAATGTCATTTTTTAGGCTGTTATGCTACTGAAATTTCTGTAAAAATTTCCATTTTCAGATTTATTAATAATTAGTGAAGTTGTGAAGTTTTTTTGGCACTATTTCGGACATACCCGATTTGGGTTTATTTGAGAAATTGGTGGATCTTTGTAATATTGGTTGTTTGGTATTAAAAATATGATTTGAGGCTTGAAATATCATGTAAAATCAGAAAAGGGACATTTCACCATATTACCATCTACTGCTGAAACATTAGAAATATATGCACTTTGTTCTTCTGACTGAAACTGAGATGAATGTGACTTACATTCTTCATCCTATGTTATCTCCTCATGGCATGTTGGATCAACAACATCAAACCCATGATCAGAGAGATAACTTTCAGCCTCCTCACTTGCACAAGAAGTAGGGGTGTTGATATTCTAATTTGAAATTGAAGCGTCAATATTACCTTCATCCTTTCTTTTGGATACATTATACATGCACATATCTTTAGCAAAATGACTTCTAGTCAATCCATATTTCTAGTTATTTTCAATATCCCTATTGGTCATAAAATTCAGATATAATGTTTGTGGTTCTTTATCCCTTAGTAGATAGTTCATTTTATTGTCAAATGCATCAAAGTAAATAGAAAAACACATTTGATCATTGGGTCTATAAATCTTAGGGATTTCATTCAAAACTCTCACAAATCTGATGTTAAATTGATGGACAATTTCATCACTCTCAATGTGAATCCTCAAAAACTTCTCATAAGAATCAAATATGCTTACCCATTCTCCAAATTGCTCCATGAAGGCTAAATGCAACTCACCCCATGATGAAATATAATGTGATGGTAAAAAAGAAAACTAGTCTGTAGCATCACCTTCCAAAGTTTGAACAAATAACTTCATGTGCACTTCCTCATGAGCAATCTCATAGTAGCCCATCAAATTAGTAAACAACTCAACATGATGACTAGCTGAAACAATATGCTTCCCATTAAACTTAGGCAAACTTTTTCTAACATCATTAGGAATGACATTTGGGAAACCATGAATACCATCAAAACATAATAGCATATACCACTTGGTAGAAATGGATTTAGAAACTTTACTGACCGGTTGCATAATAGGTGAAAGGAAACTTGACATTTTTCAAAAATATGAAACTCATTCACCCATAAGAAATTTTGATTTGTAACTTGCAGCAAGCTTACACAACTCTCTACCAAATGAACATTTCAAATACATTTCACAAATACAAGCTGAAACTAATCCAATGAAATATAGGGAAATTTTTAAACTATTCTCCTCTAGTTATAGCTAAAACTTCACTTAATAGAGAACACATATGTAGAACTCACTTTCATGGAAAAGGAATCACATGAAATTATAAAATACCTTTAGTGTTGCTACATGAAAACATTGATTTACTGATTCACCTAGTGTGTATCTGAATTCTTCACACCATTGATGAAATCCTTGTAGATTTGTGATCTCCGTGGAGAGAACTATATGAAATAACTATTGTGATTCATTTTAACTTTCAAAATTTTTATGATAGCAAATCAATCAACACTTTGAAACTCATTAGTTAAGAACTTATCTCTCTTTTTTCTTAAAACTTCACATAACTTTCAGATCTACCTAATTCAGTTAAAACTCTTGAAAACATTCATACATAACTAATCTACACTAGTACAAAGATCCTTTAGAGAGTCGCCACTCACAATTGTGAGAAAGATTTTTAAAAATATGACTTATAACATGACAGATCTGAACTAGATTTTCACTTTGTAGAACTTTGCAAATTTTTGAACACTTAGAAGAGAGAAAACACCTTTAAAACAATCTTGACTTTGAATCGACAATAGTACATTGAAAACAACATCTGGTTGAATTGACTAAAGATAAAATTTAGTAACAACACAATTTACATTCAACCTTAAAAGATATTGCTATCTTGAACAAAGCATCACTAGGGTGCATGATATTTGAGTAAGAAAACTAGAAAACATCAATTAACTTACTGCTATAATCTTTTCACACACTTGTCCTACTGTATTGAATCTCCTTTTAAATTCTCAAGGTTTGTCTATCACTTAGATTCAATACAAGTCCCCTGCAGAGTCACCATTTTGTTGGTGTTTGAAAATGTTTTCTATTTCCAATTATCCCAATGAGAATATGAAACATTTAGGGGCAGCTAACTCCCATCTTCAACACATCATTTCAGACACTGGGCGAACTATAAGGCTTGACCCTTCTTCACTTTAGGCTCTGCAAGCCCTAGGTGGATTAAACTTGAGGTTCTGATGAATGGTAATAATGCAAATTAAACATAAATCTGAACCTGTTTACTATAGATGAAAACCCCTTATTTCTCCTAATGAATTATGCAGTAACAAAGAAGTGGAGTAGCAAATTACAATTCTATAAAATGCACAAGGTGAGTGAGGGTTAAACTCTTCTATCTCTTCAACATAAAATGTAAAGATGATTTGAATTTGATTTGATTTCATGTGGGTGGGGAAAGTGGATGAAAACCATGTATGAACACCAAACTTATGATCTTGAAACAGATCAGTGCCTCATCCATTGGGCAATTCATGAATCTCCCTCATGCATTTTGGATATCTAGAACACATACTTATGCCAAGACTCTAGATCTATCCATTTATCTTGTAAATATGATATCCAAGTTTGATCTAATCCTCATTCTTACCTGATATCCTCCTCAATAAACTTGCAACCCTGTTGAATCTCTGAAGCATTTATATAATTTCTTGAATTACAAGTAATAATGAAGCAACATATAGCCTTAAGGGACTGCAACTATGATCTAGACACTTTGTTCCAAGACCATAAAGCATCACAACTCAATTGAGAAAGGAGACAAGATTTAAATTAAAACTAAATGCTTTCTGTTCCTTGTATTGATTTCCTTGAAATGATACATAAAAATGCTTGAAATTAACTCACAAAGAACCTAATGAACCAGGATACACATTGAACAAATGCTGCCATACAAGAGAGAAAATGATGGGAATGAGAAACTGATGGGATTAGAAGGGGGTATCATAGCTAGAGAAAAGCTTCATGGTCTAGAACTAGCACATCCCAGATCTTCCATTTAGACTTCATCAGTTCTAGGGCCAATTCTACTAACTGTCTTCATTCCAGAGAAAACTTTCCAAAATTCCAACCCTTACAAAAGAGAAGAAGAAAGTATAAATATCAAGAGAGCAATTCCCCAATTGAATTTGCAATCAACATCTATCCCTTAAGAATTTTCCCTCAAGAAGCTGAAAATAATCTTTCTACCTTCTCTTCTCAACTGCCAGAATCAAATCCATGCATTTTACCTCTCAAAGGCATCAAAATGTCTCAGAAACCTTATGATGAAAGAATGTAACTGATTTTGGTGTTAAAGTGAATTCATAATAAAAGTGAAAAACTAGTTACAAATAACCTCAAGAAGTCAATATAACCTTTTCCAAATTTTTTTCTCCACATTCAAGCTTCAAAAGGTCTTTAAATCTACCTTCTAACAAAATTTGATGCTCAATGATCAAATATGCCTATTGTGCTGCCAGTGCCCTAGATTCCACAAATTGACATATAGCACAAAATGGTGAATACTTGTACACAATCTAACCTTATAAATGGAAATTTCAGCTCATTCTAGTTTCTATGGTATATTGGAGCATCCATTTTAGATAAAAATTGTTCTAGTTATGCTCGTTTGAAATTTAGGCTTCTATTTACAATTCGACATTAAAATGCCGAAAGATTGAAAACTTTTTAAAATACTATAGTCTGAACTATAGATTAAACTATTTTTGAAACAAAAATATTTTCAATCTTTAAATGAATGAAAAAAATAGAGGATACCATTATAAAAAAAAATTTAACCCTTATATCCCCTCAACTTCTGAGAAAGCACCATTTTCATCATATTATTGGAGAATGACCTCTACTGACACTGCGTGTCATCTTCTGAATGATTATCTGTATCCAAACAACCACACATGTCACTTTGTGATTAGCCATTGGCAGCCATGTGGGACCCACCTTATATTTTCTCAAATTTTTCAAATTTCTGGCAAGTCGCCATGTCACTTGCCAAAATTTCTCAATTTTTTCGATGGTAACATGGTGACCACTAGATTTTGGCAACTTTTTTGACCATCTCCACTATGCCATGTTAGCACCAAATCATTATGCCACCTAAATAGTCACCAAGTTGCCATATTAACTCCCCTACAACTTTGTTATAGTGAATTGACGATGATTGTACAATCTGCCATGTGTTTGCCATGTGTCTACATCTAAACACATCTTGATTTTTTGTTCCATGTCAACTTGCTTGTTCAAGCATTCAAAATTTAGCTTTAACTCCACATTGATCGAGTGAGTGGGCCCCACCTGCACAACATGTGGCTTTCAAAAGCACACGGTCTTGTTGACATTATGAATATGTGTGCATTAGTATTTAAATAGTCAAGGAAAACATCCATAAGGAATGTGGGATAAATTGTTTCAGATTGTCTTCCTACCATTCAAAATTTTATTCATTCTTATAGTTTTGCTACTCACTTGTGTATTATCATGGATGCCCCTATTTTTCTTTAGGCATCCTCTACCCTCTTGCTTGTTGGGATGCCTATTTTTTCATTTAAATGGCTTCATCACATTTGGAGCTGGGCTCTTTTTATCATGTGTGAAGCTCTGTGCTTTGACTGGCAGATTCTACCTTTAGTCGGTGGCTTGGTTTGCAAGCTCCACCTTCCTAATTTTGGCATGAATACTTTGCCTTTTTTTATCACTGGCTGCTTATGTCTTTGTTGATGTCTTCAATGCATGGATGTATCCCCATTTGGCTGGCAACTCCCTTTGTTCTTACTGTAGAATCTATGCACTTGTGTGGGCCTCTGTGCTTGGTGTTTTTTTCTCTATGTGTTGACTGCATCTTGATTGCATCTTGGCATCCTTTTGAAGTAGTTTCTAATTCATGGATAGGTGTATGGTTTGGTGCCTCCCCCTTCAAGCTGCATGTCAAGCTTTAATATAGGTGTTCTCTACTTGTAAATAGTGGTCTTCTTGTTGCTGACTGTGGCTTCATCATTCAAAAGATGCCTATTTTTCCAAGTTTTCTTGGGCATCTTTTCCATCAAATTTTACTGTGGCTTCTTTGTAATTAGTATGGAGTTCCCTTTTTGACATGTCGACTACTTCCTACATGGGTTTCCTTTTATATTGTGTGGGGATGCCTCCTTTAATGGTGTCTTTTAAAAAACGTGGCTCCTTTGTTTTTACTTTTATGGTGTCATCTTCTTAAAACATTGTTTGCTCCTGTACTTTCCTTTTTGGCATGGTCTGCTACCTCTTCTTAAATGTGAGCCTTTGTTCTTTGTCATAGACCATTGCCTTTAGAAACTTCTTTATATACAAGTCACCCTTTTTGGGGTTATATTTAACGTGCCTTCTTGCGTGGGACTTCTCTTGTTAATATTGGTACCTCTGCTCCTAAGACATGTTGCCCTTGATCTTTATATCTTGCTCTTTCCAGCATGGTTTCTTTGTTTGGACGTGGGTTGCTTACTTTTCTTTGGTGTCTTTTCCAAATATGCTTCCATATATTCTTTAGTTCATTCTTCCTTCCTTAACCAATTTAATCATCATCCTCTTCTAGACATACCCTTAGGTAGCATTGTGGAAGAATCCTCTCCCAACAGATTATCAGACATTGATGATGTTCCATTCATTGGAGTTGTCCTTTTTTATGGAGATGCCATGCATGGGTGACTCCACAAAATCATTCTCATTCTCTATTAAAGCATCATGCTCAAAGCTGATTGGCGCCAGAGCCTTTTCTTTAAAAAACATATAAATATTGGCCTTTCATAACCAATCAATCCTTGATCTCCAATGGGACTTATTTTTCAATAGACACTTTATCTGTAACTTGGAGGATTGTTGACTAAAACAACATTTATAGGTTAATGTTTTTGTCAAATTAGTTACAAATATTCTTTTCATTTGCATTGGAACGAATGTCTGAATATTTTAACAATTTAATGTCTCTTTCATTACTTCTTAGTGTGCTTTCCTCAACAATGTATTCAGATTCCTCATTAACTAGCTAGAGTCCTTTTATTTGACAAGGCCTCTATGCCTCTGTAGGATCATTCAAGGATTGAACATCAAAGATTTTACTACCTTTTTGCTTTGATGATTTTATGGACAATTAACTTCTCTAAAGTGGAATGTTTCTGCTTGTTATTTGAAATTATCATTCTGGCTTTGAGAAGAGATGTGATTGTTGTTGCTCCCACAATATACTCTAAATCTTTACAATTCCATTTATTGAAGAAACAACACATGTTAAGAAAAGCTTCAATCTATCGAGCCCCAAAGTGGGTCCAACTAAAAAAAAAATCGTTTCCAAACACTCGAACTACAAAAATGATCTACTAACAATCTAACACTAATTGAAATCAAACTCAAACAACAAATCCACATTTGAAACTTATTTTACCATAGATCTACAAATTGTGAATTTCATGTCAAGAGGTTTGTTGACTGGCCTTAAAAACTAACCAGAACACCTGATCGAGCTCTGAAAACTAGCACACTGACTCTTTATTCTACTTGCATCCTGTCAAATCTCATCATTTGATGAATTATCAGTCAAAAGATATTGACCATCAAAGTGACCCTTTCAGAATTTCCTACAACTAAACACATCAAAAAACAATAAATTGTATTCGGATTTAGCTTTGAAGACTAGGTAAATTGATACTTGGGAGAATGAAAAATTGGGCATTCATTCACTGTCATGAGGATAATATGGAACTACAATTTGGTCTCATGATGAATAAAAGGACTTAAATGGCAAGTGGTCAAAGTGAGCTACTCAGAATTTGACAACTGGAAACAATGGCAAAAAGCAATTTTTGCAAATGGAATGGACCTAGGAAAGTGTGCAGATAGATTCGTCAAAACATGCAAACTAGCACACTTGAAGTATTTTTAGAGGAAAATATAATGGTACAATCCATTCAATCTAGGAAACCATAGATTAGGAGTTATAACATCATGAACAGGGGTTCCGACAAATCTGTAAATATTGATACCAGTAAAAAGATAGAAATTGCATTTGGAATTGTGTTTGAAAAATGATCAAATAGATTTGTTATGTTCTCAAACTTGAAACATAACAAATTTCCAATGTCTATAACATAACAAAAAAGGAATTTTAGCATTTTAGTCAACTGGGTCAAAGTTATAACTTGTCAAACAGGGCTTCTCAAAATTATGTGCAAAGTGCATCAGCATGAAAATAATAAACTACCAATTTTGAGGGATTTGAAACCTAGTCAAATGGACTCGAAATGACTTGAAATCTAAAACATAGGTGAAAGTGTAGATTTGATAAGTGCTCAAAATGGGACTTCGTGAACTAGCTCAAAATCTTAATTTTTCTTCATGGAGTGCTTAGACAGGTTGAATGCAAGGTGTTAGAAACATTAAACACCTTAGGGGCCTCAAAAGTACAGCTAGGTACATATGCATTTAAAAGTGTTTATAGAGATTAAATTGATTCAAAATTTCAAATAGATGCTCAAAATGAGAACACAATTTTGAGCGCCAATAGTACATTAGCTAAAGAAGTAATTTTAACTTAATTAAAGTATGGACACTTAAAATTAAATTAAAGTTAATCAATAGGTTTGATGTAGCTAATTTGAGTCAATACTTAGGAATTAAATAAAGGGTGTGATTAATGTAGATTAGGGATTTTTGGATTTAACACTTAGGTCAAGTACCGCGTGTTTCAAGAAATTAATCAAGGGTTAAGATCAATTTGAATGAATAGTCAAGATTGAAGATGAGACTTAGTCAGAATGGAAACTTCCTTGTGCAGATGCATTTGACTATTTCAGATTTGAGTTTGATGAAAAGTTAATTGATTCTCTTCTAAGTGTGAGATAGAGTTAACTAAGTTAATTACATTTTGAGTTCTAATTCACTAAGAATTTCCATTTTTGAACTGAAGAGAAGATTTTGGAGAAGATATTTAATTTAATAAAATAGGATATGAACTCATAAATGCATAATTTTAATTAATTGAATAATTAAAATAAGGATATTATTAAATTAAATACACTTTATTCCCTTGTACATTAGCTAAAGAAGTAATTTTAATTTAATTAAAATATGAACACTTATAATTAAATTAAACTTAATCAATAGGTTTGATGTAGCTAATTTGAGTCAATACTTAGGAATTAAGTAAAGGGTGTGATTAATGTAGATTAGGATTTTCTACATTTGACATTTAGGTCAAGCAGTGAGTGTTGGAATCATAATTTCCTAGTAAAATAAGACTTAGGAATTATGAAATAGATCAGAATTGGTTAACATGGTAATGTGCCAATTTTAGGGTATTACATTTGTTTTGGACTAAAATAAAGATCCTATAACCGTGTCTCATTTTTAGGCATAAAATAGAGTCATTTTACAAAGCAAAAATATCATCTTCTTACCTCCAGGATTCAAGGCTTACCGCCAAGATTCAAGGCTTTTGATAATCTTCCAAAATGATTCCAATCCAAGGAATATTCATTTTATTTGATGGTCCAACCACTACAACTATGAAAACCACAAAATAACTTCACATAAACCCTCAAACCTAGGGCTTCCTCTACGTGGGTCTTCCCAACCAAATACAAAACAACCAAGGGTTGATTCATCATGTCCAAGACCTTCCTAGGCATATCCAATCATTAGATGATCCCCTCCACTAGGTAGATCTTCTTTTGTTGCTCCCATGTCATGCATTCCAAGCAACTTGTAGGCACCTTCACACCATTTAAGGCCACCACACGTACACAAATTAGTCAACATGTTAATTTACATAAATCTATATGACCATTCCATGGGAATCGGATTCTTACATCCATGGAATGATCTAATATTCTTTAAACAACCAAAACCTCCCTATTTCAATTCAATTTCTTTCTTGTTAACAAAAACTTCAACAAGGGAGATTTAATATGGTCTTAATGCTTCAAAAGTATAATGAAAAATATGAGAAGAGGCTTATTAAATCATCACAACTTTGAAAAAAAAACCAAATCAGGAGATTAAGTACTAAATGCTCACAATATGGAGGTTTTTATTGCATTTCATGCCAAAATTGGTATGTCCGTACAATGTACCCTCTCTACTAGCTCCTATGCCTTGTCCAAGATTTATACAATGCATTTTAACTTCCCTCAAACAATTCCATCAATTGAAACCATTTATAACATGTTTAGATTCTTAAAAACAAGTTTCCCTCCTAAATGACAACTAGCCATTACATTTCAAAAAATTTAATTTTAAATTTGTTTTGATGCTTTATTTTACATTTTAAACATTCCTAATTCTTGGGAATTGTTCCTAAACACTTCTAGGACCTCTTTGCACCTCTCAAACCAACTAGATATCTTTTTGGCACTATTGGTCATCCCTACACCAATTTTGTGCCTAATTCCAATATTAGAACTTTTGGGACTTTTTACATTTTCAACAAATTGATTATATTGCTCATTACTTTTTTTCATTATTGGATTTAATACATGAAAATATACCTTCAAGGATGTCATTGATATTTTATTTCCCTTAGATCCATGGTTGGACCTATTTGCATGCCTAGGTGCTCTAGACCTCTTGTTTCTATAACACTATGTGTTGTCTCAGGCATTAATAGGTAGATCTTTTGGTGTAACGACAAACTTGGCCTTTTTAACACTTGTCAACATCAATGATTCTCCTTCCATGTATGGTCCTATTTTTATGGTTTTTCTTTCACTTCCTTATTCTTCTCTTCAAGAAACCTATAAGATTGATGTCATATGCCTCTGTAATTGAAGCATTTACTAGTGAATACACCACTTCCT
This sequence comes from Cupressus sempervirens, assembly GCA_028749045.1. Classification (NCBI taxonomy): domain Eukaryota; kingdom Viridiplantae; phylum Streptophyta; class Pinopsida; order Cupressales; family Cupressaceae; genus Cupressus; species Cupressus sempervirens. Next base: position 649,637,144 of record CM053791.1, on the reverse strand, counting down.
CTCTACTTGGTGTCAACATTCTTTCCTTTGTCCTCACTAGTTTTTTCCTTCTCATTAGTAATTTTTCTTCCCCTAAACTTGTTTAAATTTCCTCTTCCATGACTATTCTTCTCTCTTCTCTTCAAGTTCTCTTCAGCCTTTATTGCTAACTTGTAGCATTCCTCCATAGATCTAGGGTTTGCAAGACTTAGTTCATCTTGCATGTTAAAACTAAGCCCCCCTAAGTATCTTTCCATTTTCCCTTCTACATATCATCATGTCCCACTCTAATATCCAACTTGTGGAACTCTTTAGTGTACCCTTTTACATCCAAGTCTCTTTTCCTAGGACTTTTCATCTTCTTGTACATCTGCACCTTGTAGTCACTAGGTAAAAAATTTTCCTTCATTTTGTCCATCATAGTATACCAAGAACTGTCTTTGGTCTACTATTATTCAATGTCTCTACTTGTATGAAATCCCACTAAAGTAAGGCATGCCCTTTTAATCTTTTCTTGGTAATTCTTACCCTCTCTTTGTCACCTATGCCTTCAAAATCAAATTAGTTTTCCATGGCACCAAACCAATCAATAAGCTCCTCATCATCCATCTTACATGCATACATATGTAATGTTAGCATGAATTTTGATGATACTATACTGAGGGAGTATTCTAAGCATTGAACAATATTGATATGTTGCATTCATGACTGCATTTGTCACTGATGTCAACATAGTAGTAATTATGTTAAGACTAGAAGAATAGCAGTTTGTAATCTTAGTATGCACAAAAGATGAATAATTTTTAGATGATTCATAGTGGAGGATATGGTCTTGAGGTTTTTTTGATGACATAGTTAAGAGGATTAAGTCTAGGTTAATAGTGTACAAAAGTTGCACTTGATTTACTAGAAGCACTATAGAAATAGATTATTGGAAAACATAGTTCTAATGATCTAGCACTATCTTTCATCTAAGATTTAATGAAGCTCAATGCATAGTCACACAATTATAGAGGATAGTCATATGATGATGCCAACTTGTGTGCAAGATGTGGTTTCACATATGTGAAGTTTTTTATAGAATGTGAGCTGGCAGTGCTATTGTAATTTGAATTAATTAATTATCCTATTTTAATTAATTGGGAAAGACTCAAGGTCAACTCAACGAATTATTATGAAGATACAGTATAAAGGAATTTTTTTTCTTTGCTTGTTATGAGAAATTTGATAAGAGGATTAAGTGCAATGTAAATTATTAGTGCATGGGACAAAAAGGAGCATAATGCTTGCTAAATGTGTATAAGTGGTCCAAGGGATCGTTGGATATATAGTATGAGATTTAGTTACAAGATTAGGAGTAGAAATCTAGTTGATAGGATAGAGACAAAGGAAGGAAGAACATTTTAGTTCTATTATCCTACAAGGAATAATGTAGAGATCATTTGGACAGTGGGTTTTGTGATCTTAACCTTGAAGCTATTTGGGTCGTGGGTCTAGTTGTCTACCACAACTCCTAATAGGGTTGGAATCTCCTAACAAGGATTCAAAGTCTCCTAATAGGGACTCATATATATTGAATGTTGTAACATACTCCTAACAAGGTCTATCCTCTAATAAGGAATATTTATATTAAAAAATCATCTTGTGGGTACCATCCTCACCGAGCTTTTCCCTCTAATCAAGGGTTTCCATAATTAACATATCTTATGTTAATTGTGTATGAGTATCTTGTTGTAATTTCAGTTAACATTACTCAAATGGTTAAGATTTTTTAAAGTTAATGATTGTGATAATAGTTGGATAACTAATTCAGCTCCCCCCCTCACCCCCCTCAATTATATTAGTGGACTATATATTAGCAATTGGTATCATTGGTATCAAAGAATCAAATCATTGAAGATAATGCTTAGCAATTTTGGGAGATCAATTGAAAATATGTTTAGAAGGATAGTTTAAGATTCAATGGGGCCAACTATGATAGTTGGAAGGAAAATATAAAGACTCATTTGTTATGCATGGGTCGAGGATATTGGCTTTCAAAGAAACCTAAGAAGAACATTATTTTAGAATTAATGCTAGAAGAATGTACTGATGGAGAAAGAGATCTATCCATGTGTAGCATGAGAGCCAGAGAAGCCCTAATGTCAGCTCTTCCAAAGAATGAATACAATTAGGTAAAGACATTTCAAACTTATCATGAAATTAGAAAGCATTAGAAGTTACTTTTGAAGGTGATGATCATGCACAAAGAATGAAATTGCAAAATTGGATTTGCACATTTCAAGATGCTAAGATGATGGAAGATGAATCCATAAGAAGTTATGGTGGTAGATATAGAACTTAAAAATGGGTTAAACATCTAGCATACTATGAGTGATCACTACAATTAATCAACATACACTAAAAACCATCTAGTCTAACATGAAACAAAAACAAAATAATAAAAAAAACACAAAGAAAAACCCCCTTTTTAATTGTAGCTCCCATGTCCTTCTTTATTCTCCATATAATGTAGCTCCAAATGCCTATATTGCACACAGTTGGAAAGAAAAAGCTTATGATATGGTGATTCTATGAGAATACTAGAAGAGTGATTTAAGGCATAATGATTATGGACCTAGGAATCAAGGGACTTCAAGGACTCAAGACTAAGGATTCAAGACTTAGTAATGGAAAATTGAGCAAGAAGGCTCATTTTATAGCCAACATACAAGAGGAGAGCATTAGACTTGTCACCTTGGATATGAAACTTGGCAAGATATTCCTTTTGTAAATCTATGAAACATATGACACAAGATTCCAAATGTAAGATTGTACAATGCATGGAATTCAACACACCTATAAATGGAAGAGGGTCTATGACACATCATGTGACACCTCAATGCCACTTGTAGCCAGAGATCTATGTAATTGGAAGCCAAATATAGATATGTGTAAGGAATAAGAATATATGGATTATGAAATATCTTAGTGAAGTGTGATGATAGAATCCATGACATAAGATGGCCATGTGTCACGATGATGTCAATATTGTGTCAAAATTATGTGGAATATTTGAATTAAAAACTCATATATCCACACAAATGTAAATTAGTAATTTGGAAATTAGAGGAGGAAAATGTAACTTAGGAAATCAATAATTTCCATGTTTTGTGAAAAAACCAATTAATTGATGAATATCAATTAATTGAGAATGTTAGTTAGGAAAAATGATTGAAATGACATAGCATTAAGTTATGGGTTATTTAACCCTATAGAGAAAATTAGTAAATGATTGGCCAATTTGACTTGATAAGTGTAGGATGAAATGCAATGATTATGTAGATCACCTAGGATGATTACAGGTAGACCAAAGCCATGTTCAAATTGAATGACTAAATTAGATTGATAATCATGCAAAGGACATACAACATGGATATGTAACATTTAAGTGACAGTGGAAATGCTACAGGATTGACATTGATTGATAGGGTTGATCATAATAACATTAATGGACACTATCAATGTTATTAAACTGATTTGATGATGTCACATTTGACACTAAGGGACTCACCAATGTCAAAGATCAAATGATGTAAATGACAGATTGACTTAGCACTAAGAGCCATGATAGTATTAAGGTTAGATTGATATGTTTGATTGATTGATAGATTTCTAAGGAATTGAGAGACCTAAAAATGCCTTGGTTTGGATGAATAATGATTGAATGGAGACATATGACATGCTTCAAATTGATTAGAACTAATTTGGGGTGATTTTAGGTTGATTTGATATGATTCCAAGTTGATTTGATATGATTATAGGTTGATTTAAAATGATTCTAGGTTGATTTGAAATGGATCTAAAATGATCTACAATTGGTGTGAAAGAGGATATGAATGATGATGAATACTGTTGAGATAAAATCAAGTAGGCCAAAAGATCAAAATTAGTGAACTAAGAATATGGGACAAGTTAGTAGGAAAACATGATTAAACCATAGACACAAACCATTTTTTAGCATCTAAATTTTTCCCCTCTTTGATAGATTGTGATTTAGAGTGTTGTGTCAAAGAACACTAACAAAAACATAGTAAAAGCATGCCCCAACAATTGACATATTGCAAATTGGAGTTAAAATGTAAAATCTATGGGGCTTAGAGTACAAAAAGATATCACGACCAACACAAAAAGTGCCTCTTATACATTCATCTAGGTACAAAATATATTATAAAAGTGCTTGAAGCTGGTTTGAAAGTCATTTTCATCCTCACATTTGGTAGAAAAGAGATTTGGAGCAAGAAGAATGGACCAATTACCTAGGGAGCACAATCATGGTGAATGGGTGCATACCTATAGTATGAGTAGATGGTGGACCTTTGGTGAGTACATCAAGGTTTTCTTTGTGTACTTAATTTTTTTCTATGCTTTTTATGCATTTGGGGGCTAGTTGGAGGTCAAACAGGGCCCATTCAAGGTCTCGAGGTCAGTTTAGGGCATCAAAATACCCCAACTCTAGAGTGGCCACACTTGGCATGACCAAGTGCACCATGCACATAGTTCGGAACACCAACTACATCCTAGGATGCTTTAGAGCTCTAAAAAGGGTTGAAATGAGCCTAAATTGACCTAAAACTTGGGGCACACTAGAAAAACCATAGGATGATGTTATAAAAAGGTAGGACTTAGTAAAACATGGCTAAAGTGGTCAAATATGTTCAAAATTTGGGTAGGTTTAAGTCAAACCAAGTCAAATGCTAACAAAAAGTGATGCAAAGGGTTGAAAAGAGTGCAAACGAACATGAAATGACCCAAAATTTGGACCACATGCTCAAAACCCTAGGAAAATTTTTGAAAATTGGTCAACTTAGGAAAACATATTAAAAAAAATCTCAAATTTAGTCAACCCTAGCCCCAATATGAGAAAAAGTTTATAGATTGATAGGCATAGGGTCAGAATGATGGAAATGAGCTTGACATGTTTTGGAACTTGGTAGACATGTTCAAAACCATAGAAAGAGTTCAAAAAATAGATCAACTTAGTCAAACATGCTTAGAGAAAGTCAAACTTAGTTTTAAAAAAGGACAAATTAGGTCAAAGCTGGGTTAATTGCAAGTTAAATTGGGTATAAAACCATAGAAGGTTGACATAGGCTACATGGTTATGTAGGAGGATCTACCCCTATTGCAAATGAGGGGACATAGGCCTCTAAGCTTGATGTTGGAGCATCAAGTGACATCTAGTGAGCATGATATCTTGGTAGGACTTGGTTTGTATCATATCATATTCATACTTGAGGTGAGAGGGAACAAAACCCTACTAACAACATTGATGGAGATATGGCACTTAAAGACTAGTCCTTTCCATCTGTCGATGAGGGAGGTGATTGTGACCTTGGAGGATGTATGTTTCATTCTTCAAATTCTTATTCATGGAGAGTTAGCTTTGTACAACCCAGAAACTATGCGAGTGGTGCTACATTGGTTGTTTGGATGTGGACATGTTGAGCTAGGTATCTGAGATTATGAGAATGGATAGGAGCTACTTGTGGCATGACATGAGCATTTAATTGTAGTGATTTTTTAGGTGGTGGTAGACTACTTATACCTAATAGGCATGTACATGGGTTTCCTATTGAATGGGGCAAAGTTCTTGATGAGGCTAAATATTGCCTCTATTTCATGATAGTTTTTAAACACTTTGTTAATACTCTGTTTCATTTTCATCAAGACATTTGTGAACCTATGTTTACCTAAACCAATGATTAACCTATGGGTAGATAGTATGTCATCTTTTGCCAATATAATATATATGATGTAATATTTCATATGATTATCAAAATGTGTGTTCTTATATGTGAATTTAATCTGAAAATTCTTATTTGCAATTTTCTCTACATTATAACTAACCTGTTAGCAATGAGGCTAAACATGATTGGAAGAATTCAAAGATGAACATTGAAGACAACCAATAGCATTCAAGGAGGAAAGAATATTGAGATGTAGCCATGGTGGAGAAAATTCATAATGGTTCCAAAAGACACATCAACGAGTATGGAGGAGCTATGAAGACTTGCTACATTCTCTGCATTTATTATTATGGCAAGCAATTATTTAGACTTTTTTATTCCCACCTTGAGCTGTTATCTCTTCTTCTTTCCTTGAGTTGTTATTTCCTTCTTTCTCTCCTACAGATTTATAGCTAGTTTTTTTTTTCTATTTTGGAATAAGTGTCAATCTCCTATAAATAGGAATCAAACCAAGTGTGTTAGTTTAATTAGTTAGTTAGAAGGAGAAAATTTATGAGAATAAACTATTAACTTTTGTAGTGAGTTGTTTCCATAGTTCTATGTGTTTTTTCCATGTAATGAATTTTTGAAATGCAATAAAATAGTTTTTGGCTTCTATTTTGTGTTAGTAGATTAGAAGAAGCCAACCAAGGGGGCCCACTTGGGAGCTAGATGAGAGTAGGATAGTATAGATTTGTTTCCAATTATTTTTAGTATTGCAAGTAGAAGTTGTAAGTTCCTTCTTATAGCATCATATGACGTGAATGTTCTTGTAGCATCTATGAGAATAGTTATAGTGGATGAACTAAGTTGGAATTTATGTTAGCCTTTCATTGTATTTCTGGTATTCATAAAATTAAGTGTGTTAGTTTCTTGCAGCAATAGTGTAAGTTCTTTTCCTTACATTTTACTTTCCTACAACATAAGCTTAGTGACTCATTAAGAGACCTAGTGCACATACTGTGCTAACCATTTCAAGTACACATCTCTAGGTTGAGAAGATTGAATGCACCTCATAGTGGGAAAAGTAATCCTTAGATTGAATACATTATTCCTAAGCATGGCCTAGAACATGATTATTATATACTTATTGTGAGGCAGGTCATTTTTGGCGCCATTGCCGGGGATGGTTTCAAGCTAGGAGCATTTTTTAGTCATAGTTCTTAGATAAAGTTTTTTAGAAATTTTTAGTTTCAAAGCTTCCTTCACTAGTGTGAAGAGTTCAATTGCATGCATCGAAGAGGAAGACAACAAGATGAATATGGAAGATTTCTTCCATGGGAGTCTGTTAATTTGAATGAAGAAATTGATGAAGAAGAAGTTAAGTTGCCTTTTGAAGATGCAAGCCCTATTTTTACTAAAAAATAATCTTCAAGAGTAGAACCTATAAATATAAGTGGTCTTCAACCTTTTGCTGAAATTTTGGCTAGTTTCCTTGATAACACTGCCTTAAATCCACCAGTTGTTAATAACCCAGTATCTAATGTTCTTTTTTAGTAGCAACCTCATAATCTAATACCTCCAATAATGACACAACCTACTTTTCCATTCCCTCTTCCAAGTCTTGTTACCAATGCTAATCTTAAATGCATACCTCCAACTGCTCTTCCAAAGTTCTATGGACATGCAACTAAAGACCCTGATACTTGTTTGAATTTGACATACTTTTTCATAGTTTACACTACAACATTGATGCCCATAAGATAAAATTGTTTCCAGTGACATTGAAAGAATCAACTCTATGATGGTTCATGTGCTGAGAAGCTAATATAGCAAGAACTTGGGATGAAATATAAACTCTATTGCTAGATACGTATAAAGAGTATTGCAAAGCATCTAGTTCAAGAGGAGATGATGTCTTTAGGATATCACAAGAGGAAGAAAAATTAGAAGACTATGTTTCACATTTCTTATATACATAGTAGAAGAACCCTCAACATGTGTTGTTCGAAGATTCACAAAAGCTAGTCTTTTTGAGAGGTGCAAATGATGACTGTCTAGAAGCACTAGACCTGATGGCTAGTAGTGATGTATATCAAGCTTCCTGGGATGACCTCAAGAAGATCTGTTAGAACTATTTAAGGTCAACAATGAAGAAAGGCTGAGGACCTCATTCCATAGTCATTAAAGGAATTAGCCAATGGATTTCAAAGCTCGAGATATCAAACCTATTATCAGACTTCAAGAAGGACATCATAAATTATGTTGATACACATCTTGACACAATGACTACAAAGAAGAAGCATGCAAAAGCTAAATTACAACTAGGTGAATACTACCCTCATTGCCAAAAGCAAAAGAAGGATTGCCAATGTAAACTAGTTGCAAGCACAGAGAACCAACATCTTTTGACTAAGTACCTCAAGATAGATGGAGATAATGAGCAAGTATGTTTTGTTGCTCAACACCGGCCATGTGCCCAATGTCAAGGTATGCCTCAGGACCCTTTGCAAAATTCAAATTCATATGGTAATCAATGGAAACATTGTAATCCCCAAGGTCCTCCACAATATCAACCTAACTGGAATAATGCTAGACAAAAAAATTTGCAACAACCCTAGTGGCCTTAGAATTCCCAACCATCTTGGCCTAACCAATAGAGTAACCAATGGTAAAACCAATGATACTACTAGCAAAACTAGTAGAACCAATGGCAACCACCCCAAGGGAATTGGTAGCCTACAAACCAATGGTGGGGATCTCAATAGTGGTCTAATCAAAATATCAGTCCTCCACAATTACAACCTCCAGTTCAAAAACTTGCTCTAATGCCACCACTTGCAAATCTTGGACCTCAAAATTAGACACAGTTACTTGCACAACCTCAACCAAATCCAAATGACCAACAACCATAGCAACCCATGTATAATGTTGATATTTAGCAATATCCTGCTTACACTCTGAATGTTGTAGATATACATCTAAGATCTGGTATAACTTTACTAGCACCTAAATCACCCCTTATAACTAAAATACCAAATCCTCCTGTAGCATTAGAACCTTCAATTGTTGAAATAGTTGACCCAACCAATGTCACCATGTCAACCCAAGCCCAACTAGTAGTTGAAACTCCTTTTCCAAAAAAGTTTATACAAAGCAAACCTATACAAGAAGAGCAACAACCTTTTGATATTATTGATTAGTTGAAGAACATACATGTCCAAATACCCCTGTTCCAAGCCATTAAAGATGTTCCAATCTATGGAAAAGCCATTAGAGATGCTTGCCTGAAGAGGCCTAGAAGGAAGAGAAAGGACCCCACCATAGGTCATGTGGTGGGACAATTGGCCAACACTATGTTAGGAAAGTTGATCATACCAAAATATTCTAATCCAGGTAGTCTAGTAGTAAATGCTAGTATAAATGATCAGTCTATTCAGAATGCTTTAATAGATCTTGGCATTGCTATAAATTTCATGACCAAGGACACTATGAAGAAGTTGAAAATAGAAATATTAAGGGCTATTCTAACAATTCTACAACTTGTAGATAGTTCTACTATCACCCCTGATGGGATGATAGAAAACATAGTTGTAACCTTAGATTCTCTAGAGTATCCTATAGACTTATGGATTCTATCCCCCAAAGTTAATTTATCAAGTTACCCTATCATCCTAGGTCAACCATGGTTAGTCACAACTGATGCAAATATAAGTTGTAGATAAGGGAATATGACCATATCTAATGGCCAAGCAAAGAAAAAAAATAATTTATATCCTCCAGTAGGATATGTGCAGGATCATGGTGTGCCAAAAAGTGGCAATCTAAAAAATGTGCAGTTTTGAAATGCCTCAAATCATTTCAAAATCTATTTTGAATTTTTTCCCACTAATCTTGATACCAAACAAAAATATTAATATGTTTATAAGGCCTATTATTTCTTTGGATACCAAACCTACATGGTCAACTTAAAAAATGTCTCAAAAATATGTATTTGGCTAGTTCTTGTGTATTTTTTACTTCAAACATGTGTTTGATGACTTTTTTCACCCAAATTTGATGAAATGAAAAGGGTTTCTTAAGAATATTCTTATCTTTCCATAAATTTAATGTCTATCAAATTGTGAGTTTAGTAAATAATTATTATTCATTTTCTAATGGAGTTACACATAAAGTGTTGATTGACTCACTAATTGAAAACAAATATAACTTTCAAACAGTATAACATTTTTGAAATCCAAAAGATGTTTCACATTATAAAATTCTTCTACTATAAGAAAAATAAAATAAAGATTAAATTATTTAAAGTTTTAAATTAGTTAAACTGGTCAGACATGGGATTTTCTTTATTCTAAAAATATTATAGGAGAAAATTCATAATTAATGATTTATTTGAAATACAAATACCCAAAAATATGCGTCACATATGGGCATGAGTCTACTTCTCATATCTTAAATCTTATTAAAATATATTATCATTTGATTTTGATTAAGGTGTTCAGACATATGCCTACTTCTTATTTTTGTCCTAAATTTTTTGTACTATTGCATTAAAATTCAAAATTTTGACCAAACAATTTTTTCTTTCTTCAAATAAGGTCTAGTAGTTCAGAAGCTAAATTCTATTTCCTACAAATTTTTTTTTAAGAACATTTTGAATGAAATTTTATAACAAGTTTAAAATTGCACATGAAGCTAACATAACCCTGCTTTGTTGATTTTTCATTGCCAAACATAGTTTTGTTGACCATGATCCTGCACATACCCAACACAACCATTACTAGATTTGAGCACATATGTTTAGCCAAATTTAGGGGATGAAGAAGAAGAGTTAAATTCTATAGTATAGCTCATGATGTTGAATAAACAATCATTTCTAAAGCTACAAGAGGAAGATTCAGTACTTCAAAGTATCCTTACTAACAATTGTGTGGTAGAAAAAGATGTATCTAAAAGTTTTGTGTTGGAATTAATCACATATGAGGAATGTGATGAGAGTTGTAGTCTGCTCAAGAAAATTGACATTCTTGATCAATTCTTACCATGTGAATTAGAAGCAAGCCCAATCTCTAAAGCTGCTATGATAGAGTCTACAACTACTATTGAACTGTCTAAAGGTCATAATCTCCATGTTAATCCCAAATTAACACCCACAGATGGAGTAGTTAATAGAGTTTCTACAAAGGCATGAAAAGGCCTTTGCATGGGATTATAGTGATATGAAAGGGTTGAGTCCTACATTGTGCACCCATGGGATATACTTCAATGAAGATTTTCCACCACTCTGTCAACCCCAGAGAAGGATAAATCCAAGCCTTAGAGAGATAGTTAAAATTGAATCACAAAAATTTCTTGATGCTAGTTTTATTTATCCTATATCTGATAGTAGATGGGTGTCACCCATGGTCATAGTGCTCAAAAAGGGAGGAAAATGGAGAATTTGGGTAGATTACAAATAATTGAACAAGGCCAACAAAAATGATCACTTTCATTTACCATTTATAGACCAAGTTCTAGACACTCTAGCTGGAAAGAAGTATTTCTCTTTTCTAGATGGGTATAGTGGTTATAATCAAAATAGTATTGCTCCTAAAAATCAAGACAAAACCACATTTATATGCCCATGTGGTACTTTTGTGTACTCAGTTTTACCATCTAGTCTATTAATGCTCTTGCAACATTCCAACGAGTTGTTATTAGCATCTTTGTTGATATGTCACATGATTGTATGGAAATATATATGGATGATTTCAAAACATTTGGAGTCACTTTTGAGGAAGCAATGATGAATCTTGAAAAGTTTTTGGTAAAGTGTCAAGAACATAATTTGGCAATTAATAGTGAAAAATATTTCATGCTCATGCAAGGTGTAGTACTTGGTCATTTCATATCAGTTGTAGGAATACAAGTGGATCTAGCTAAAATAGAGGTAATTCATGTTGGAAGTTATAGATTAAGTAACCAAAAGCGAGGGGGGGGGGTGGTGAATCAGTTACCACAAAAATAAATCTTGATCCCTTAGATGTCTTAGATAACTAGTTACTACTGTCACTCGGTAAGCACTTCACAAAAATGTTGTAATTTGGTAGATTAACTTATTACTAAACTTTAAGCATTCATAATTGTTAGCATGCATGCAATAGTAAATAATATGAACTCAAGAGACACCAATTTTAACATGGAAACCCAATATGGGAAAAACCACCAAGTAACTAGCTATCAACTTTTCACTCTTCTAAAATGAGCCCTGTTAGTAGCCAACCCTGTTAAAGGTTACAATACATACTATTAGGTGTGACCTTGTTAGAGGATTTAATCACTCTATTAGGAGTGGCCTTGCTAGAGGTCTTTAGGACAATTCAACTGAACTGTCACCTTGTTAGAGGATTTACAAAATGGTTGTTAAACCAACTCGGTTAAGAGATTTTGAAATCACTACTACAATGGTTAGAAAGTAACAATGAATTGACCTAAATATGATCCAACTAAATTTTTTTTTAGATATCTCTATTATACACCATTAGATCCTCTTTGATCAAATATAGCTTTGTTGCTCCTTAATGATATTTGATCATCCTTCAAAATTTGCTTTCACAATAATTAGTCCTCATTCACACTCATATCACATCAAATCCATCACACACTTAGAATTTGCAACTTGACCTCTTATATATACCATTCAGATTATCCAGTCGGCTCATTCACAAGTTACATTTACCAATAAACCATATATCAGTTGGCTACAGATATTACATTAAACAAATAAACTTTATTTCACAAAACAATGAAATCTTTCATTGGCCAACCCTATTCAGTAAGCACTGCTTCCATAAATAATTTTCTTAGTTAACCATCTCAACTTAGTTAACAATGCAAAATCTGCAAAATCCTTTGGCTGCTAAGTGAATTTGGTAAGAATTGAATTTCCTTCGCTAACCATGAGAGCTCGGTAAGAACTATCTCTACCATATTTTCCTTTGATGACTGAGTGAGCTCGGTAACAACTGAATTTTCTTGATTAACCTTGAAAGCTCTATAACAATTGTTACATAAGATAAAGCCTGAGAATGTGTTGGGCATTCATTTTGCACGAGGTCAATGATAGGAATCCATAGTGTAATTCCTCTCTTGAAAAGAAAATATTTTTAAGCACTCACTCCAAGGTTCAATGTTTGTCTTGCAACGTACCAAAATCTATTTAGTAGAAGATAAATGTGAATGTTCATGAGGAGGCCTTTGCTAGTTCCAAAAACTCTTTTACCTTGGAATCAAGTAAAATCTGTTCGCTATCTCAAAATATCACACCAAAAGAACAATATTTTTGTATTTTCTATTTTTCAATGAATGCAACTCTAACAATGCAGCTACTATGAGGTCCTATTCTAACAAGGAGGTTAGCAAAGAAAATAAAAAAACTGAAAGCAAATAACATGAAATCAAATAACTTGAAAGTGAAATTTCTAAACGGACATAAGCTACAGAACACAACACGTTGTGAGTTAAACCTTTGAAGAAATCGGTAGGAAACCAATAAAAATAGGAGTAGTGCTTCCTAGAATCCATTGATGCAATTATCGGTGAGAATTTGTAACAGATCAAATGATGTTTCACTCTTCATCAAATCGCAAGGCCACGGAAAGTGTGCTCATGCGAGAGAAAAAGCTATGTAGACACAATCAGGTGATCTCTTCTCAAGCTCGTTATGTCAATGGAATTCATATATCTGTAGCAAACACCAGAACTAAAAGATCACACAACCAGAACCAATGCAATAAACCTTTGGCTCAATCAAAATCTCATGAATAAAATCCATAAAACAATGACACATCCAGGCAAGAATAACTACACTCCAAATGCTAGCACCAAAAGCATAATTTTATTGCATAATAATGGCGGCCCTTTTTACATTTTACAATGGGGTATTTATAAGAAATCGTCTCCTCAATTTGTGTTGAGAGTGAGAGATATCTTGATGCAATAAAATGCTTTTAAAACATTAAAACAAACTAAATATATACAAACTGGTAATCTAACTGGTGCTTAGAGGGACTCCATCCATATTTTATTCATTAATTGGATGCATGAGCCCTTTACATGTCAAAAAAAATGAAAGCATGAGAGAGAAAGTAGGAGGAAGCCATCAGTTGAAGTGGAAGTGCATGGAGACACCAAAAATAGAAGTTGGCCCTTCACTAGGCATGTGTTAGTGTTAAACTTGCCATCAGAATGTGCTCCCAATGCATGGAAAGTGCTATTTTTAGAACTGGCAGTCAACTGTCGACGCACCTCTGAATTGCTGAGCTACATGAAAATGTGGATTTGTGTACCTACAAAGCTATGGACCTGTGGATCTGCGGACCTGCTAAGCTGCGGACTTGCAAAGTTGCGGAGCTTAATTCGCCAAAAAAATCAAAGTTCTCAATTTTGAAAACGATTTCTGGGTTTTGCTCAAATGAGGTTTTAGATCACTTTTTGTATATGCTCCATGCCCTTTTTTGATGATTTACACCCTCTTTATAGCTAATTACTTTCATAAACTTACACTCCCTCTGCTTCTTCAATCAAAAAATCTCAAGGCACTTGCATTGAATCTTGCTCCCAATAGTTGCATAAGACGAGGAACCTAATTTGCTTTATGTGTCAATCTTCCGTATCTTTGACCTTTGTCTTCTCTCCACTTGTCAAATCCTTCTCAACAAGAAACCAAGTGATCCAGATTATCCAAGACGATCAAATATTTGCAATTTTTTCATATTTTTTCACAAATTTTCTAGGTGTTTTTAAATGACCTTTTTGGAGGTCTTCTGCTCAAAATTTCAAGTCAAAACCTTTGTCAGCCCCTAAAACTGGGTAGCTGAAAGCTCACTATTTTAGGGACTGAAATTAGATCTTTAGTTCTTCTTTCTAACAGTGTAAGCGGTTCTGAATTCTAAGGCCCGAGTCAAAAGTTATGATCTCGGCAAGTTGAGGATGCAATTTTTTTACCTACAAAAGAAGCAAACATAAGTCCGTAGAGTTAACAATGCATAGTAAAGACACACTAGCTACTCAAACAAAATTGGAGGTGAAACCTGAAATCTTGAAGCCCTGAAATTTGGCTAAGTCTAGATTCCTAAAGCCCTCAAATTTGGCTAAGTCTGGATTTCTGAAGCCCTGAAATTTGGCTAAGTCTGGATTTTTGAAGCCCTGAAATTTTCTAAAATCTTTACCTTATCTCCGAGAGGCCTGAAACGTATCTCAAAAGATTCGTCGCATATATTAAAATATATCTTAAGTATAATAAATTCAACTTATACTTAAATGATATATTTTAAACCCCTTTTATGGCTATTCAGAAAAAACTAAAAGTGAAAAATAGCTTGACAAGCACACAAGGCCCTTGGGAGCGTGGCGGTACAAATGTGCACAAGGCACCTTCATCATGCATGCGAAACTGCCTTTTTTTGGTGCGTGCGATATACCTTGGTGATGCACACGTTGCCTTGGAGGCGCGCGTACACTCTACCTTAGCGGCATGCGCGCGGCCTTTGTTGGCACACGCGCTCTGCCTTGGCGGCACGCGCAACCCTCTATGGCGGCACGCTTATTTTTTAAATTTTTTTTTAAATTAATGTTTTTAATTAAATTTTTTTTTTTAAATTAATGTTTTAAATTTTTTTTTTTTTTTTTTGTGTTTTTTCAAATTTTTTTTTTTGGACTCTAAACAAAAATTCTTCTCCTGTCTCTCAAATTGTGAGTCTAGGAGTCAAAAAAAGTAGGGGGTCCCCATTCCTAGTGAGGAATGGGGCGTGTGTTGTGGAGACCACAACAAATAGCCCCGAAAAATGGAAGAAATGACAAAGGCCTTTCTTCATCAACAAAAATTCCTCCGATGTGTTTCAAACACCAACCAAGCTTCGAACATCCCAAGCATCTTTTGGATGACTTCTCAGTCAAAATCTCAAAACTTGAAACCTTCCAGCTCAGTGTGTGCATTGTGTATTCATTCCTTTTGATGTGTCAGGCTACAGTCAATTAGAGTTTTCTGACAACTGAAAACAATCTTCGAGTCCTCCCAGCTTATTCATTCAGAATCTCCACGAAGACTCATTATCAATCAATTGCTTGACCAGATGAGAGAATTTGTTCGAGGGCTCTTGGAAGGATGTCATGTTCTTTTAATTTTTGGCCTTTTGCATAATTTCTCCATGTCATTCAACACGTTACTTTTGATGAAACAATACTTTTGAATACAAGACACTTTGTTTTGTAATGCATTTTTAACCATTTTATATCTTTAGAATCCTTCAGACTTAACACTGACTTTTTCTTTCTTTCTTTCTTTTTTTTCTTTTCTTTTTTTTTTTTTGAATTGTGTATCCTAACTACGCTTAGACTATGTAGCCAAAACATTAGTGTCATTTCTTGGATTCAATCTCTTATGAACATCCCTTGCGTTCATCTTTTAGAACCTTTTAGGAAACTCTCACGCCAAACAATGATCTTAGTAACCTTTCGAGGAGACCCCTCTTGCTTGAACCAATTAGAGCTTGGATCATTTGTCATCATCATTGACTTGAATTCAACAACACCCAAAACAATCAAATTTTAAAATTTTCAAAGTGTTGAGAGCTTGTTGGTCTATGCTTCTGATTTCCAAACTAAAAGTCTCCTAATTCCACAAGAAATGTTTGTTGCTTGGTTGGTATAAAACACACAGTTGTCCAAATTTTTTGACAAAGAAATACCTCCTCCTGAAATCAGGGCCAAAGAGTGGTTAGTAAAATCTTGAGAAAAATCTCAAGTACACCTTACCTCCTAGGACTGACATAACTTTGAAAGAAACACACGATTGAAAGAAAAAATAAAAAATGCAACACCTAAACAAAAAGACTCGACTCAAAGAAAAATAACACCTTGGAGGCGTGTGCGCTCCACCTTGGCAGCGCGCGTGGCCCTCTATTGGTGTGTGTGCAGCCCTCTATGGCGGCGCGCGAGCACGTAGCAGCGCGCTTGATTTTATTTTTTTGTGTTTTTTCAATTTTTTTTTTTTTGTGATTTTATTTTTTTGGACTCTAAAAAAAAAATTCTTCTCCCGACTCTCAAATTGTGAGTCCGAGAGTCGAAAAAAGTAGGGGGTCCCCATTCCTAGTGAGGAATGGGGCGTGTGTTGTGGAGACCACAACATAATGCTTGGTAGAAACTGCAAACCTTCTTTGCTAACTTTCTGAGCTCAATATACTCTATCTGATAACTGATATGACATTTGTGTAACATCAAAGAAAATACACAATTGAACAATCTCCCTTTTTGGCATTGATGGCAACACAATTTGTCATAGCAGAATGAAATTTGAGAACTAGTATTTTCTGATAGAATGCTTCTTATATTTTATTATAGTAATCTCCCTTTTACATAAATTCTTTTTTTCATGCAAATTTTAAAAAGATATGATAGTAAACACTCCCTCTTTGACAACACATACCAAAGACAACACAACTTCAAACTTAAATGAAATTCAATGTACCTTACGTATTGGTTCATATGCAATGTCTTCATTACTTTGCTACATCAACTGATGGATCTTCAATTCTATTCTTTTTGATGCATCACTAAAATAATATTTTAGCAAGCTTCAGATAGGGGAATGACCCCTAACTTTCCTTGTAGATACAAGAATGCATCCTTAGGTAAAGGCTTTGTGAATATGTCAACAATTTGTTCTTTTGTATGGACATATTCTAGTCTGATCTCCTTATCCTGTACCAATTCTCTAACAAAGTGATACTTTATAGCAATATGCTTGGTTTTTGAATGCATCACTAGATTCTTGGATATGTTAATTGCACTTGTATTTCACAAAACATAACAATAGGTTCTTTGATATCTTGCTTCATACCTTCCAATAACTATTTAAACCATACAATGTTTGAATAGTTTACTATTGCTGCAACATATTCAACCTTTGTTGTGGACTAGGATGTATAGTTTTACTTTTTACTTGTCCAAGAAACCAACCTCTTTCCAAGAAAGAAAGCTCTTCCACTTATACTCTTCCTATCATCAACATTCCATACCCAATCTACATCAGTGAACACTTTTAAATCCAGATTTCCTCCAAGTTTATACCATAATCCATAATCTTTAGTTCCTTTTAAATATCTCATGATCCTTTTGATTGGCATCATGTGATTTTCTTTCTGTTTTGCTGAGAATCTTGCTACAATTCCTACTACAAGTGCAATGTCTAGTCTTATGTGCACTACATACTGCAACTTTTCAATCATAGATCTATACAATGTCTGATCCACTTCATTTGATTCATCATCCTTGGTAAGTTTCAATCCAGTACACATAGGAGTCCCAACAGGTTTGCAATCTTCCATACCAAACTTTTTCAGTATCTCCTTGATGTATTTAGATTGAGTGATGTAGATGCCATACTTACTGTGATGAATTTGAAAAAAAAAAAAAAAATTTGATCTCACCAAACATTGACATTTCAAATTCCTTGTTCATTTGTTCTAAAAATTCTTTACAAAGATCATCATTTCCTGTGAACAAAGTATCATCTACAATTATTTCTGCCAAAACAATCTTATTATCTAGTCCTTCCTTGATGTACAAGCTATTGTTATCATTAGTTCTTTGAAAATCAATCTGAATAAGATAATTATGCAATATTTCATACCATGCTCTAGGGGCTTGTTTTAGACCATATAATGCTTTATGTAATTTGAAAACCATGTCCTTCTTTTCTAGATCAACAAAACCTTTAGTCTATTCAATGTAAACCTCTTCATCTAGTATACCATTGAGAAATGCTGACTTGACATCCATCTAATAAACTTTGAATCCTTTGTATGTAGCATATGTAAATAAAGTTTTGACACCTTCCAATCTTGCAATAGGAGCAAAAGTCTCTCCATTGTCTATACCTTTTTCTTGAGAGTATCCTTTTCATACCAGTCTAGCTTTGTTCCTTGACACCTTACCATCTTCATTTAACTTGTTTCTAATTACCCACTTAGTTCCAATCACTTTTTTGTCTTTAGGCCTAGGTACAAGAGTACATATTTTTTTTTTCTCTATCTGTTTTATCCCTTCATTGATAGCTTCAATCCAAATTTCATTTTCTAATGCATCTTTGACATTTCTAGGTTCAAAATTAGCGAGTAAACAAGCGCCTTTCAACTTACTTCTTATCATTGTTCCTTCAGATTTATCTCCAATGATCTAATCTAGTGCATGATGCTTCCTAACATACTTGGCTAGCACAAGCTCCTTGCCTTTTGAATGAATTGCATTGTTATCCTTCTGTGTTTCAACTTCTGGTTTTGGTTCTCGTTGCTTGGGCTCAGTAGCTATTGATTTGATAGCTTCTATTTTCAACTTGGGTCCTTGCAACTTGGTAGGCATTAGCTTAGTTTGAACTTCCTGCAACTTGGTTATAGAAGATTCTAGAGTAGAAAATTTATGATTGATAGGTGTGCCTAGCACTATATTAGGCTCAATGAAAACAAATCTCCTATAGTCTTCAAGTTCCCTTTTTCTTTCTTCTTCAGTTCTTCCTACAAACTCATCAACTTTTACATGTGCACTTTCAATGACTTTGTGAGTAGACAAATTCAAACATCTATATACTTTATTTTTGCAAGAATATCTCCAAAATATTCCTTCATCTCCCTTCACATCAAATTTACTTTTCTTAGATTCTTTCAAAATGTAACATTTTCTTCCAAATACTTTTAGGTAACTTACATTGGGTTTGTAGCCATACCATAACTCATAGGGCATTTTGAATGAGTCGTTCCTCATCTATACTTGGTTAAAGGTATGAACTACAGTGCTAATAGCTTCCTTCCAATATTTGATAGCAATGCTTTTTTCAATCATTAAGGTTCTTGTAATACCATGATAGATCTATTCCTTCTTTCAGCTATTCCATTTTGTTCAGGAGTTCTAGGTGCTAAAACTTGTCTTTTAATTCCCCTTTCAATGCAAAATTTATTGAACTCATGTGAAATGAATTCACCACCTCTGTCTGACCTCAAACATTTTAGTCTTTTGTCTGTTTCCTTCTCTACTCTGGCCAAATACTATTTGAACTTTTCAAATGCTTCTAATTTCTCTCTTAGGTACATGATAGTCATCATTCTTGAGTAATAATCAACAAAAAGAATGAAGAAATTTTCACCAATATAACTTTCAATGCCAGTGGGTCCACACAAATTAGTATGCATAATTTTTAAAATTTCTTCACATTGATAGTTATTGCTTTTAAAGCTAGTCTTTCCCATCTTGCCAATTTGTCAATTCTTGCATAGACCAACCTTAGGTTTCTTTATGTTAGTAATGCCTCTTACTTTCCTAAATTTACTTATTTTTATGAAGTTATCAAAGTTCACATGACACAACCTCCTATGCCATAACCAACTTTCTTCAACTTGAGCAATAAAACATGAACATTCACCAAGTTCAACATAAAATAAGTTATCTTTTGTTTGCTTGTCTTATCCAATCAGCTTTCTTTTTCCATCCAATAGTCTTTCTTTTTCATCCATGAATTCCACTTTGAATCCATTATGGAGTAGCTGTGCTACACTCAACAGATTGTGTTTTAGTCCTTCTACCCAATATGCATTATCACATACAAGTTCTTTGGGTAGAGAGATTCTTCCTTTTCCTTTTATGCAACAAGGTTCATTATTACCAAACCTCACACTACCACCATCATAATCTTCAAAATATTCAAACTTAGTTTTATCACTAGTCATGTGATGAGAACAACCACTATCTATAATCCATGTATCATTTTTTCTTACATGAAAAATGAGTGCCATTTCCTCATCATTATCAAATTCATCCTTTACAACAATGTAAAAAATTTCATCTTCTTCTTCATCATCAGAATCATTAGAATCTTTAGCCATGAAACATGTTTTCTTACCTTTATCCTTGAATTATTTGAAGTCTTTCTTGCCATTGTACTTGTGACCTTTTTTCTCATCCCTGTTCTACTTATTTGGGCACCTATCACTAATATGTCCAATTTCTTCACAAGAAAAATAGATTTGAGGAACCTTACTTTTGTATTTCCCTTTGCCTCTTGAATATTTCCTTACTAGTAGAGTTTCAACCACCTCAAGATCACTCTCTAAACTTTGTTCTGATTCTTCATCACTATCTGGGTCAGTGCAAGAAGTTGGGTCTCACTTTTGGCCAAAAAGTGGAAGTGTTTTTCCTATTTTTGAAATATTTTGTCAGTTGATGCCAAAATTTGAGCCATTTAGAGATTAAATATAAAAAAACTTCAGAAATAAAAATTGTAGTGCCCGAAATCTTTTTTTTGAATATGTAATTTATTTGTATACTCATATGATAGATTTTTTTTTGGTATGGATCTTTAAAAACTACTTTTTCAAAATGCCTGTTTCAGTACCATACCACGGTCGTGTACGGACACCATAATTTGACACAAATGAATGAATTTTTGTGAATCCTTTTAAATGGAGTTACCTGACACACCAAAGATTGATGAGAATTTTTTCTTGAATTTTTTAATGAATATATTTTTTTTAAATTAATTTTTAATTGGCTATAAAAGAAAATTTTAAAACCTCTCGAGTATGGACACCATAATTTGATCAAAATTTCACTTTTTTCAATTTTTTTTTTTAACTTCAAAAGAATTGAATGTAGATTGATGACATATAAATTAATTTAAGAAAAAATATAAAATAAAAAAGTTATTAAAGTTTTAGTGAACATTGCTATTTTACATTTAGGTACCACCTTTGATTAAATTTTTTTTTAAAAATAGTAAATAAAAACATAACTCTATAAAGTTTATATTTTTGAAATTAGGACAGTGAGAACTCTAATGGGTTTTTGTTTCATAAAAAAATTTGATCGGGAAGACCCTCTAAAAATTATGGCAAGGCATGAATTTGTCAGTTCAATGCCTTAGCCAAATCTTAAGAGGCCAAGGCATAGGCTTGGTCTCACCAAGCCTATCCCAAACCAAAATCCAAGGCAGGAAAAAAAAATCCTGCCTCATGTTGTAAGAAACGGGCACCCGTTATTTAAATTTAAAAAAATGGGTGCCCGTTTTGAAAAGCTAAAAGCGGCATATAAAATCTGTCGAAAACTTAAAAAATAGAATTTTTAAGAAATGGGTACCCATTTTTTACTTTTAAAAAATGGGTACCCGATTTTTAAAAAATGGGTGCCTGTTTTTATTTTAAAAAAACGGGTGCCCATTTCTTAAAAATTTAAATTTTTATTTTTTTGAGAAATGGGTACCCGTTTTTTGAAAATAAATAATGGGTACCTGATTTTAAAAAATAATGGGTGCCCATTTTTTAAATCAGGTACTCGTTTCTAAGAAGTTTCATTTTGTAGATTTGACTTCCGTGGAATTGTGACCCAACTTTGTGCATTCACCCATCTGACTAAGGATCTTTTATCTTCTTGCCTTTTTCTTTGAGTGAAAGCTTGGCTTCAAATGTTGATTCAATGTTCTTGTTAGCTGGAACATAATTATCATAGTTGTCTAGCTTGAATGTAGTCAATCTTCCAACTATGGCCTCTAAATTTATCTTATGATTTTCTTCACATCTTCTTTCTTGAATTGCAGAAACTCTGATTGCATAAATAGGAAGTAGAGTTCTAAGAACTTTACTTATAACTATCTTCTCCTTGATATCTCCTCCAGATGCTTTGATTGCACTAACACTTGCTTTAACTCTTTCAACATATTTTGTTGTGTTTTCATCCTCTCTCATCATCATCTAATCAAATTGTCCTCTCAAACTTTCTACCTTGGCACTTCTCACATTATCATCACCTCCATAGATCTCTTTCAGCTTGTTCCACATTTCAAAGGCAGTTTTGCAATCCTTGATATCATCAAATTCTTCATAACTTAGAGCAGATGCAATATCTATCATCATGTTGTTGTGAGTCTTCTCTTCAACAGTATCAATGACAGATAATGTACTAGTAGGTTTTGCATATTTTTCATCAAGGCACTTTGATGCAAGAGCATCTTGCATGAAAAAAAAATTATATATATATATATATATATATATAATTCTAGAGGAGAGAGAAAGTAACAAAAATAGAAGGAAAAATAATAATAATAAGAAAAAAAGGAGAAAGGGGGAATTTCTATTTTCAAGGTGCATAGGTGGCTTAAAATAGAAAATTAAAATAAAAATGGCTGTCATTCCATTTATCAAGGTGTGTTACTGAAATTCTAGAAAGTTATGGATATTGTAGAAAGTTGTGGATATTATAGAAGGTTGTGGAAGTTGTAGAAGGTTGTGGATATTGTGTAGGTGGAATTGTAGAAGGTTGTGGGTAAGTCATGCATTGGGTGGTAAGTGCCTATTTAAGTAAGACATATGAGCATTTCTAATCAAGCTCGAGAAGTAAAAGCTTTGGAAGGTGAAAGCTATAAGGTGTGAAAGTTGTGGAAGGTGAACCTTGGAAAGCTTTGGAAGCTTGGGAAGGTAAAGCTCTAGAAGGTGTGAAAGTTGGAAGGTGTGAAGGCTTCAAGGTGTGAAAGAGAAGGAGGAAGTGAAGAGTGATTTTTCCTGAGTCTGTGGACAGAGTGCCAAATGTGAAGCAGTTTATAGCAAGATTGTGATGGAGTTGTGAGTTTGTAGATAGAGCACTGAATGTGAGGTAGTTTACACTTGGATCTTAGATAAAGTTGGAGAAGAGCTAGTGACCACGATTTAGAAACAAGGAGGTGGATTGGTGGCTTGTGAGAACAAGTTGAGATCTTGGAGGTTTCTACCAAAGTGTGGATCTAGACTAGCTTGGGCTTTGATTGGATCTTGCAAAAATGTTATTGTAATTGCTATAAGGATTTTCAAGTATAATAAAATTGTTTGAAGCATTTTGTCATCTCTTGTCTTCATATTGTGGCATTTTTTGTTATGAGTTGGTAGGGTGGTGTGGCCCATTTCATCAAGTGGTATCAGAGCATACCTTCATCACACTTCAGCCTTGAATCACCAATAGAAGCTAGATGAGGTCTCATCAATCCCTGCCATGTTAAGAAGTTGTCCCTATTAATTCTTGGAATTTACCTCTTGTAAAACATCCTAATCTTTAGCTTAGATCCTTGAAATCCTTTGTTGCAAGAACCAAGAGCTCTAATACAATTTTTTGGAATTATAGATGAAGTAATTGAGAGGGGGGTGAATCAGTAACCATAAAAATAAATTCTGATCCCTTAGATGTCTTAGATAACTAGTTACTATTGTCACTCAGTAAGCACTTCACAAAAATGTTTTAATTCAATAGATTAACTTATTACTAAACTTTAAGCATCCATAATTGCTAGCATGCATGCAATAGTAAATAATATGAACATAAGAGACACCAGTTTTAATGTGGAAATCCAATATGGAAAAAACCACCAAGTAACTAGCTACTAATTTTTCACTCTTTTGAAGTCAGCCCTATTATAAACCAACCCTATTAAAGGTTACAATACACATTGTTAGGTGTGACCTTGTTAAAGGATTTAATCACCCTATTAGGAGAGGCCTTGCTAGAGGTCTTTAGAACAATTCAACTAAACTGTCACCTTGTTAGAGGATTTACAAAATGGCTGCTAAACCAACTTTGTTAAGAGATTTTGAAATCACTACTAAAATGGTTAGAAAGTAACAATGAATTGACCTAAATATGATCCAACTAAATTTTTGATTACATATCTCTATTCTACACCATTAGATCCTCTTTGATCAAATATAACTTTTTTGCTCCTGAATGATCCTTGATCATCCTTCAAAATTTGCTTTCACAATAATTAGTCCTCCTTCACACTCATATCACATCAAATCCATCACACACTTAGAATTTACAACTTGACCTCTTATATATACCATTCAGATTATCAAGTTGACTCATTCACAAGTTACATTTACCAATAAACCATACATCAGTTGGCTACAGATATTACATTAAACAAATAAACTTTATTTCACAAACCAATGAAATTATTCATTGGTTGATCCTGATCGATAAGCACTGCTTCTAGAAATAATTTTATGAGTTAACCATCTCAGCTCAATCAACACTACAAAATCTGCAAAATCCTTTGGCTGCCAAGCGAACTTGGTAAAAATTGAATTTCCTTTGCTAACCATGAGAGCTCGATAATAATTGTCTCAGCCATATTTCCCTTTGATGACTGAGTGAGCTCAATAACAACTGTTTGCATAAGGTAAACCCTAGAACACTCCATAGACACTATAAACCTTCTTTTCTAACCTTTTGAGCTTGGTAGACTCTATCTAATAATTGATATGAGATATGTGTAACATCAAAGACAACACACAATTGAACAATTATATCCAACAATTCAAAGATTGCTCATACCTACAAAATCAAAAGATGTAAAATATTTTCTAGGTCATGTGGATATTACATATTTTCATAAGAGATTTCAACGAAATAGTTAGTCCATTGTATAACTTACTCACAAAAGAATCTAAATTTAGTTGGACATTCAAGTGTGATGAAGCCTTCCTGCAGCTTAAGAAACTTTTGCCTATAGGCCCAGTTTTACAAGGCCCTGATTAGAATTTACCTTTTCATATATATATATATATATATATATATATATATATATATATATATATATATATATATATATATATATATATATATATATATATATATATATATATATATATATATATATATATATATATATATATGCTTTTGATTATACCATACATGTAGCTCTAGCACATCAATCTCAAAATCTTGAAAATGAAATATATTATATTAGCAAGAGCCTTCATGGACCAGAATTAAACTACACAGTGATAGAAAAAGAATTGCTAGCAGTACTTTATGCCTTGAACAAATTTTGGCATTACATAACTGGCTATTCCATCTTTGTTCATACTAATCATGCAATAATTAAATATCTCATGAAAAAACTAGCTACAATAGGTAAATTAGCAAGATGGTTACTGTTGTTGCAAGAATTTGATATAACTATTGTTGATAAGCCTAGAAGAGATGATGTTGTAGCTAATTATTTATCAAGAATCCATCATGATGATTCTAACACTACTTTGGTAGATGATGGATTTTTGGATGAGCATTTATTTCATATTGTTGTTCAAACTCCATGGTATGTAGATATTGCTAATTACATTGGAGCTAATAAAATACCAAAACATTTTTCTTACAAGGAAAAGAAGCTACTTGTAGAGAAGAGTTTCCATTTCTCTTGGATAGATAATCTCTTCTTTTACATAGGACCTGATCGAGTTATGAGAAGATGTGTGAGAGAGGATGAGATAGATGATATTCTAAATGCATATCATAATGAACCATGTAGAGGACACTTTGTAGCAAAAATAATAGCCTTGAAAATCCTAACAACTGGTTATTATTGGCCTACACTTCACAAAGATGTAGTCAACTATACATGAAAGTGTGATAAATGTCAAAGGATGGGCTGACCAACAAGAATAGATGAAATGCCTCTTAACCCACAGATGGCATTAATAGCATTTGACAAATGGGGCATGGACTTCATTGGTCTAATTGATCCTCCATCTAATAGGAAATCCTATATTCTTGTGTGCATTGATTACCTGACAAAATGGGTTGAATTTAAAGCTATGAAGCATGCTTGTGGTGAAAAAGTTATAGAATTTATCTATGAAGAAATTTTTACTCACTATGGGGTACCCAAAGAGCTAGTCACTGACCAAGGTGTGCAATTTACATCTATTCTAATATTAGAATTAATGAAATAGTATAACATTAGGCACTAGAAATCTAGCCCTTATCACCCTCAAGATAATGGACAAATAGAGATCACAAGGCATGAGCTAGAGAACATCCTAACAAAAATAGTTCATCTATACCACAAGGATTGGACCAGAAGATTACAAGAAGTTGTTTGGGCCTACATAACAATATGGAAGAATACTATAGGATTCACACCATTTGAGATCCTATATGGGAAAGTAGAAATTCTCTCCATTGAATTTGAACATAAAACTTTGATAACTGTACTGGAGTTAGACATTGAACTTCCTGTAGCATAAAGAGAACATCTTCTGCATCTAACTCTTTGGATGAAATGCACAAAGATACTTTGGAGCATATTGAAATTACATAGAAACAAAGAAAGCAAAGGCATGACTCCCATATTATTAGTAAACAATTTGAAGTTGGTGACTGGGCACTACAATATAATTCTAGATTTAAAGATATGCCAGGAATGCTATAGACAAGATGACTAGGTCCATATGAAATTAGTCATGTCTTTGATAATGGAGCTATTCAATTAACTACCATTGATCCAGTACCTTTTAAATATATTAGTCAATAGTCACAGACTCAAGTTATATAAATGACCCTGAACTAAAGAGGTCTTCCTACAATGGTTCCAACGACCAAATTCAAATACAAACCAAGTAACTCTTCCTTCAACCAAAGGTGTCAACCTTCTGCCTGTTGTTCTTCAACACTAATTTCTTTATGCATGCTCATAATAAAAACTTTATGCCAACATAAAGTTCCAAATTTCTCTATTCACTCTCTCATTCCATGTCATTTCTTTACCTTCCACCCATTCACCTCATCTCATTTTTTTACCTTCCATCCACCCACTTTCCACGTCATCATTTTCTAATGCTTTTAATAAACTCCACAAGATGCTGACAGATGTTGTTACTGCTGATATCACTTTCACCACCTTTTGGTATACGCGATGATCAAGTAATAGGTATAAGGTTTTCAAATTATAATTCATTTATAGTCTACAGATTTCTTTAACTATATTTAATACTGCATTCTTTATATTATGGAAACGTTATGCCAGTTTCTATACCTTGTACTACGTTTGGCAAGTGTGGACACTTGTCCTCATTTCATGGGGGGAAGGGAAGGTTGTAAAACCCAATGACTACATTTCTTCATAAATATTTTTCCAAATCTTCATATTTCCTTAAGTACACAAGTGTCTAGGTCTCATACCCCTTATTTTTGAATAATTTTATTGTCAAACTTGATTGACTTGTGTTTAAATTTTAAGTGATCTAAACCCATTTTTAGACAATTTTCACACAGTTCCATGATTATCTCTCATTAAAGCTATATTATTTCTCATAACGAATCATTATGACATTAATTACCTATCAAATGAAATGTGAAAATGGTCTATAAAACAACAAAAGAAGCCTGAATTTGTAAGAGAGAAATTGTGCAATAAGTGCAGATAGCGAAAGTGTTCAAGAAAAATGGGTGGACAATTATAGAGGTGATAACCAGTGGAGCATACCATTTTTCTCTCAGATGTAGAAGCTATGAGGAGATTTAATACATGTGGCTAGTTAGGGTACTTTTTAAGTTTGATTGTATATGATGAAGAAGCAGCCACAGAATTCACAAGGACATTTGATGAAGGGGAAACTTCTACATGGGGCTTAATAGTGGTTGCTATAGAGGAACGTATAGAAAAATTTACTAGGTTACCAATGATATGAGAACATTATCCCAACACTCATGATGCAAGATCAGCTAGAGCTTAGTTTGTCATACCAACCAACCCTCAGATGGATATTACCAAGAAAGGTTATAAAAGAATGTCTCTTCTACCACCATACAATGAATTGGCCATGTACATTATTAGGTACCTCACATGCGAAGGTAAATTTTCATATTTACATGCACATCATTTTAAATTGCTCAGTTGTATAAGGCACAATAATTCAGTTAATGTTCCTAATTTCTTGTACAATATGTTGTGTATTAGTGTGGAAGAAACTCAAAAAGGAAAAGAAAATTCTATCACCCATCATGCCTTAGTTAAATTACTTAAAGTAAGGTCACCTAGGGATGTTTCTCCCCTGCCATGGGTGGAATTTTTTCAAGCTAAAAACTTACAACCCTAGGTTACCCTTCACAAACAACTTAGTGAGGAGAATGTAGTTCCCACTAATGAACCTACTAAGCAAAGCACTCAAGAGGCTAAAGAAAAAATTGTGTAGGGAAATGTACAAGAAAATGCCTTTACCTATTCAAGAAACCCAGAAACCCACCTCTAGCCAAACAAAGAGAAAATGAAAATTGCAAGAAGAAATCTATGTTCTATTAAAAGAAGAGCCAAACCCTATAGTCATGAGAAAAAAGAGAACTAAGAAGGGTCTTGTAGTAGTTACTCCTACAACAAAGACACCAAAAGGAAGAGGTAAGTAGAAGGCTATGATACCAGAAGAAACCCTCGTTATAAGAAGTTCTAGAATGAGAGGACAAATTTCCAAAGAACCCCCTTCATCCAAGACATCTACTAAAGATTCCCCTATACAGATTGTTCCTGATCACTCTCCTCCTCACCCTAAAACTAAAAAAATTTCTCAAAACCCTAACATGGAATGTAGGGTTGAGGTTAATGAAAATCCAAATGATACCCCAACAGGCCAACCAAGTACTTCAAGAAGTAAAGATGAAATAGTTCCTGAGAAAATTGATCCAAACACTACCTTAGTTCCCTATAAATCAACATGGTTTGTTGATATTATAAAACAATTATGGAGAGAATAGAGAAAAAGGAAAATAAATCATGAAGAAGATAGCCGTTCCATTACCCTGTAGAAACTCCTTTTTTAGTTGTTTGGACAACATATGTTTGCTAAGGCCTTATGGGAAGAGGAGAGGAAAAGAATGAAGAAAGATATAGTGTCTCTAAGTGCAGAAATTATAGATTTCAAGGAGCAATTAGCAAATCAAAAACAAAGGATGGATCATTCCCTTAAATTAGCCGATCGAGCACTTTCCTATAGACTACCCCCATGAATTTATGCTTTATTTAAAAGAAAAATTTCTCTTATTCCAACTCATGCTGACCCTTAAGAATTTAAATGAAGAATTTAAATTGGCCCAGGAATTCTATGGTTTATATCAGACTCTGCCATCCTGGCAGAAGAATTTTCTCTATGAATTATATGTGCATAATTTTTTTATCCCTTTAGAAACCCAATGGAACCCTTTATTTTATATAGGAGACATACATTTAAGAGCTTTGATGTCTTGGATGTCTAATGAAGCAAACTATGATAGGCAACTGAATAATTATAGAGATGAGGAAAGGACAAAACCCCTGCCATTAAGAGCCAAAAGTAGAAAACTAGAAGAAGTTCTTAGGGATTGGTTCAGGTTAACTTATGCAGATAAGAACAAGGGAGGTTTGGGAAAGAACACGAAGATTCTATTATACCTTCAAGAGTAGTAGGAAAGGAAAGGTAGAAGTGGGGGAATTCAGGTCATTGAATAGAAAATGCCATGCTTGAGGACAAGCATTAGTTTACCAGGGGGAAAATGATGAGGCTATATATTTCCTCTATTTCATGATAGTTTTTAAACACTTTTTTAGTACCCTCTTTTATTTTCATCAAGACATTTGTGAACCTATGTTTACCTAAACCAATGATTAACATATGGGTAGATAGTATGTCATCTTTTGCTAATATCATATATATGATGCAATACTTCATATAATTATCAAAATGTGTGTTCTTATATTTGAATTTAGTCTGAAAATGCTTATTTGAAATTATCTTTACATTATAACTAACCTATTAGCAATGAGGCTAAAGATGATTGGAAGAATTCAAAGATGGATGGTCAAGACAACCAATAACATTTAAGGAGAAAAGAACATTGAGATGTAGCTACAGTGGAGAAAAGTCATAATGGTTCCAAAGGACATGACAATGAGTATGGAGGAGCTATGAAGACTTACTGCATTCTCTACATTTATTATTATGGCAGGCAGTTGTTTAGACTTTATTATTCCCACCTTGAGTTGTTATCTCTTCTTCCTAACTTGAGTTGTTATTTTATTTCTTTCTCTCCTGCAAATTTATAGCTAGGTTATTTTTTTGTTTCAAAATAAGTGTCAATCTCCTATATATAGGAATTTGACCAAGTGTTTTCTTTTAGTTAGTTAGTTAGAAGGAGAAAGTTTATGAGAATAGACTATTAACTTTTGTAGTGATTTGTTTTAATAGTTCATTGTGTTGTTTCCATGTAATGAATTTATAAAATGTAATGAAATAGTTTTTGGCTTCTATTTTGTGTTAGTAGATTAGAAGAATTCAACTAAAGGGGTCCACTTGGGAGGTGGATTAGATTAGGATAGTATAGATTTTTTTCTAAGCATTTTAACTATTGCAAGTAGAAGTTTTAAATTTTAACTATTGCAAGTAGAAGTTTTAAGTTCCTTCCTATAGCATCTGTGAGAATAGTTATAGTGGATAAACTAAGTTGGAATTTATGTTAGTCTTTCATTGTATTTCTAGTATTCATAGAGTTAAGTGTGTTAGTTTCCTATAGCAAGAGTGTAAGTTATTTTACTTGTAATTTACATTGCTACAACATAAGCATAGTGACTCATCAAGAGACTTAGTGCACATACTATGCTGACCATTTCAAGTATACATCCCTGAGTTGACAATATTAAATGCACCTCATAGTGGGAAAAATAATCCTTAGATTGAATAGATTATTCCTAAGCATGGCCTAGAGCATGATTATTATATACCTATTGTAAGGCGAGTCAGTTCTCAAGAGGATGGTCATGGATGGGACCATGTTTTCCTAGGGAATGTGAATGTTGGGGATGTTGTACTACTATCTGCATTAGGTGGTGTATAGAGGTTGACTAACATTCAGTACTAGAGGTACACTACTATAGATCTGGGTGTATTAGCATATTGTGGTGTTCAGACCACTCATAGTGAGAGAGCTAGTGGAGGATATTCCTTATTCATATAGTTATAAAGGCATATTGGCATGAGGACCACTGGGGTATACTTTGTTCTTCAAGCATCATTTGGCTACCATGACATAGTTTATCTTAAGACCATACAAAGATTACTTAGGGTGGAATGATGATGATATCCACCTACCATACTATAGATAGGAGTGCTATCTAATAGGGTGCAGAGTGATCGGTCATCTAGTGATAGAGATTTACCTTTTGAAATAGGCACACAGATAGTTTGGGGAGACATATGAGATACTAACAAGTATAGCATTGTTTGCATGCTCTAGAGCAGAGATCTAGGAGTGAGGAGAACCTATTAGGACATAGGTGGCTTATGCATAGTTGGAAGAGCTACAACCAAGGGTTTGGGAAGCACTAATAGATGTGGTGGACACATGCACGATGCCAACATATGATAGGTGGCTTGCACAACATTGTTTGAGGTCATTGAAAGATCCAGTAGTGTCACCACCATGAATGAGATCATATGAAGAGAAGGGCGGGGAGGATGAGGAGGGGGGATGGGGAGGAGGATGAGGGAGATAATAAGGATGGAGGATATGAGGACAAGGATGAAGATGAGGGGGAGGATGGGAAGGAGGATATTGAGGCAAGGGATGATGATGCAAGAGATGATGATGATGATGATGATGAGGGAGAGAATGAGGGAGATTAGGAGGAGGAGGGTGGGGACTATGAGGGTTTAGATGGTGATGGGGACAGTGATGAGGGAGAGGATGGGGATGGTTGTGTGTAGGATGGGGATGATGATGACATAGGTGTTGATGTGGCAATGATGGATGTAGAGGAGGATCTAGTGGATGATAGAGGGAGGATGCTAGTTTCAATATAGGTAGGGCCTAGCTAGTTAGATCTAATAGAGGTTATTAGAGGGCTCTAGAGTTAGTTAGACTAGGTTTTGGTAAAGAG
This sequence comes from Cupressus sempervirens, assembly GCA_028749045.1. Taxonomy (NCBI): domain Eukaryota; kingdom Viridiplantae; phylum Streptophyta; class Pinopsida; order Cupressales; family Cupressaceae; genus Cupressus; species Cupressus sempervirens. The sequence continues at coordinate 649,604,729 of CM053791.1, read as the reverse complement.
GGATGGAGTGATAGTAGAGATGAATCAAGCTATTGCAAAGAGAGATGTAGTAGTGTGGAAGGTAGAGATGGAAGTGCAAGATTCAAAAGGGTTTATTAGAAACATTAGAGATTCAAACTTTGAAGAGATGGCCACAATGATTATTGTGGCACATGTAGAGGAATAGTATTGGAGGGATTACTATGAGATAGTAGTGCCACTAGGGCACAGAGTAGAGAGCTATTGGTCAACGAGGACTTACTCTTGGTAGACATGTAGGACATAGAGTAGTACTAGGGTGATGGGGTTGATGAGACCACCATAGAAAATAGAAGGGTTATCCTTGAGGCCAGACAAAGGCCGTGAGGCTTGGGACAACATAGGTTGACATAGACACACTCTTGTGTAGAGCGGCATCATTTTCTTTTGTTATGCTAGTTCATGGTTCATGCCTATGGGCAATTAGTTTTGATGTAAGCCATGATCATGTACTTTGATACTTTTGCAAAACATTTATGAGATGTAGCTATGTTATGGTGACTATATGAGATGGATTATGCATGTATTTTTATGCTTTATATGGATGCATTTAAGCTTTTCTATGTAGACTTTATATGATGACATCATGCATTTATTTATCACATGTTATGCTTAGGAAATGACAACTTTATTTTTGCCACATGTTTTTCTCGTGAATGAATGTCTAATGAAATGTAACATGATATGGGATGAATGTAAATGAAATGTAAAATGATAGGAATGCCATGTTTATGCATATATGTACTATTTTGGGTTTTTTTTGCACTTTTGATAGATGTAGGAATGTAGGATGACAATGCTTTTGGTATATCAGAGTACGAGACCATGGGGGTGGATGAAGGAGACGAAACAAGGAAAAATTAGTATGAGGTGAGGACTTTTACTTTTGAAAAGTGCACTATATGTTATGGAGCTTTATTTTGATATGGAAAATGGGATGCAACACATCATGGCATAAAAGGGCTAGAGTGCAAATGCAAACCTTTTGCATAAACAAGCATGATGTAGACAGAAAATGACCTTGTCCTTCCTAAGTCATATTTACATGCCCCAAACTCTCAAAGGTACATTTTAATAGACAAAAAAAAAAAAAGAGACCATGAACCATTCTGACCACTCTCATACATTAGTTTATATCATCGAGTGTCATAGGAACATGATCAAGGAAAAACAAAGCAAAAATAAATTATTCACTAAATAGCATGATCTAATGGCTATTCTTGAGCATTATTACTTTCTTTTTTAGTGTTTTAGGTCTTCAGCTAGTTTTTGGTAGGTTGATCATGTGATAGGTCTATTTGTGGATTTAATTGATAGGTTAATAGTGACACATTGGATTGATTGTTGGTTCACAATTCTCAAATAGTGTGATTGTCATGGAAATGTCGTGCTTTGAGTCCCAGTCTATGAAAGTGCAAGTGTTTAAGAAAAATAAGTGATTATCTAAAGTGAGTATTTACAAGGTTTATTACAAATTTTTGGTGGGTTTTGTGATTTTTTAGGGCTTTTAGAGGACATTTGATGTTTTTGTGTGATTGGTTTCTTTAAGACCTTTTACAATTTTTAGGATTTACTTCAAGACATTTTATGATGTTTAGTGGTTTTTTTAAGACATTATATAATTTTTATCAATTTATTCAAGACTGTTTATGGTTTTTTGGGATTTATTCAGGACATCTTATGATTTTTAGGATTTGTTCAATACGTTTTACTATTTTTAGTGAATTTGTTCAAGATGTTTTGTGATTTTTAGGAATTTTTTCAAGATCATTTTTTAATTTTTAGAAGTTTTCTTAGGATCGTATTTAATTTTTTATGATTTTTGTAGGATCATATTTTTTTTAGGAGTTTGTTCAAGATGTCTTATGAATTTTTATGATTTTTTAAGGATCATAAAGGATTCACAAGTGTTAGCTCCAATCCAATATGCGATAAGTCTAATAGATTAAAAAAAGTGCTTAGGGAAATGCCCCCAATTCAAGTTCAAACTCATGCACTATTTAGATAATATGCCCCTAGACAAGATGTAGACTATGTACAAAGGCCAAAAATAGAGTATGTACGGACAAATGATGCTTGGGTAAGAAAAAAATGGACATTAACTAGTTCATGGGCCATGATAAGGGACAAGGGATGTCTTGCAATATGAAGGATATAATCAAGGAATGACAAAAGGGGTAAAAACTAGATGGAATCCCGATAGATGGAGGAGCAATAACTAATTACACATGGTGTCTATTTGCCAGGTTTTTGCCATGGGACTTGCTAAAAGTTCTTGTTTTCTAGGTTTTCACTTTTGCATGAAATTTTTCTCTTGAATAAAATTTCATGCCAAGATGCTCATTTGCAAGGTTTTCATCAAGGCATCCATTTTTTTAGGAATTTTTGCTTATTTTTTGATATTTTCTTAGGATGTTTTGATGGAATCAAGAATGTTGCTGATGAATATTGAGAAGAAATTTTTGTTGGTGCTACTAGTTGATAATCTCTAGACCCACAACTAACCATAATTACAAAAGAAGCATTTTGAGTTTGTAGCTAAAATCAAACCACTAGAATGACTTTGAGATATACTGTCATGTACTATATGTAAGATAATGTCTACTTCTTGCAAATCAAGGCATATAAGGATAATTGGGCCAAAGGATATTTTGTATGGGATGTCACTAATGATTGGATAGAGGTTTGGTTTTGGGTATAAATATTTAGATATAAAGAAGATTTTGGGGGGATTGAGACGAACAACTTCCCACATGAACATTGATCAAGAGAGCTCAAAAAGAATTCGTGGCATGTTGAACAATAGAATAATAATATTTATGGCATCAACTTATTCATCTTTTATTCTTGGGAGCTACTTAGCTTTTTATTTTTATTGTCTAATGGCACCTTTTGGTTTTCACCAAGAGACCTATGCTTGTTATTTTTTTCTTGGCTTTTAGTTTTGTAACTAGAAGATGGATTTGCCTCACCAAATTATGCCAATGTGCTCAATTTAGGATGAGTTTCTTCTTTATGATTTTCAATCATAATGCCTTCAGAGATTTCAATTTTTTTTACAAGAGTATCATCATTTTCAAATTGATCAAAAATCGATGGTCCATACTACTCCCAATCCAATAGTTCAGAATAACTTGAGGGGATGTCATCATCAGTGTTGAATGGGCTCTAATTGAAGGTATATATATATATATATATATATATATATATATATATATATATATATATATATATATATATATATATATATATATATATATATATATATATATATATATATATATATATATATATATATATATATATATATATGGATATCAGATTTGGTTGTATTATTGGGGTCAACAAAGATATGGCTGAGTGCATAAAGATTATTAATTGTAGATTGGGTTTCCTTAGATGCCTTGTTATCATTTGAAACATTCGCAGTCTACCATGTAGGTACCATAGTACTAGGAGGACCTATTCACAATGGTTTGAATCATAGCCTTGTTTTTGCATGATAGTAAATATAGGCCCATACTTGTTAGGAGATATCAAAGTGGATTCTTGTTCTAGTTTTTCTTTCTCAATACAGATACATGTACACTCATAGACAGGTTCTTGATGTAGGATACTGCCACTAATAAAATTGATAGAAGTGACTTTTTTTACACTATGCTTACAATAATGTGCTTGCAATAGGTGTGATTAACCATAAGATTTGGGAGAAACTGGTGATTCCCTAATGTGGCATACTTAAGACATAAAGTATTCTCCACACCCTAATTTGTCTTAATTCTACATCTCTTCTTTGGCTTTACTGAGGAGTATATCAGCATCCACGAATCTCTGGGTTGTGATTCATTGTTTGTTGGGACTTGATATGCAATAACACCTCTTAGATTAGCACAAATTTGGAAAGGATTTGGATGACTAAGGATGGTAACCTCCACATTATTGTGGGAAAGCTTTAGGCATTGATGATATGTAGAAGGCATCACTTGCATAACATGGATCCAAGGGTGTCCTAGTATCATGTTAAAATTCATTTTAATATCTAGGACTTGGAATAATTTATTTTCAGTAGCTAGACCAAATCTAATGGGTAAGATGATGACACCCTTGGAGAAGTGTTCACCATCATCATAGGCTTTTATTGTAATCCTATAAGAGGGATCCACATCTTCTTTAGAATAATCTAGATGCTTAAAAATATAAGGGTACAGATGTTCAATCTTGCTCCTCCATCTATCAAGACATGTCTGACCTTGGCATTATGGATGGAGACTTTGAGATGAAGGGGGTCATTATGGTTGGGTCTATCTTAAGGAATATTTCAAGGGGAAAAGGTGATATTATATGATGCATATAGGCTCCCAACCATATCCTAGAACTAGGAAACATCAATATTATCCAGGACTATTGGCTCTTTAAGGGCTTGATCCAAGATCTTTTGGTGTTGTGGGGATGCACACAATAGGTCCAAGATGGATATTTGCATATGGGTTCTTCCAAGCTTGTCTACAAGGCTATAATTTGAAGATGTGGGATCAATAGGTTTACCAGTGGCCATAGGTCTCACAGAGGTGTTAGGTCTAACTAGGGCTACATGTTTAGAAGGAGATCCAATCAGAGTTATCTTGGTACAATGCGTAGTGATAGCATAATGAGGGTCTTCAGCCTTTAAGGTGAATGTGGATATGCAAGAGTTAGAATCATCAAAATAATTAATGGTGTAGTCATATCTAGTACTTGTATAATTCACATTAGCTTATGAGTTTGAGTTTGAACTAGAGGCCTTTCCTTTGTCATGATTTCCCAAAGGATCTTTAAAGATAGTGTGTTTAGAGTTGGATGCTAGTAAGGAAGGATAAAAAATAATTATACCATCATCGATAAGATCTTATATTTTTTATTTAAGTTGAAAACATGAGGAGGTCTTGTGACCTTTGGTGTGATGGTAATCAATTTCTTTTTGACATCATAGCAAGAAGCTTTAGTTAATGGTTCATCTTTGACCAGGGGTAACTTTAGGAGGTGTCCCCTAGGGTGTGAATTTCCTATCTTTGGTTCAAGGATTTCTTCAAGGTCTATCCTATATGGAAGTCTCATTTTTCTATTGCTGAGGTGTTTTTTAATTTGGAGTTTTTGAATTTGTAGGGTTTAAACCTTTTAGAGTTAGTTAAGGTTGTGCTACAATAATCGTTCATGCATCTAGAATGCTATCACTTGTTACATTCTTGATTTTGGAGAAAAAAATTTCCTTATCACTAGATGAATATGTGTTGGCATCTTTCCTTGTTTTTTTGAGGATTCCATTATAGATGAGGGCATCTTCAACACTAGCCCCTTTTTCATCAACTTGGAAATGATGCTTGGACTCTTGATTTGGAGTTTGTATATTAAGTTGGGGACTAGGTTTTCAATGCACAAATTAACTTATTGTTCTTTAGGAATGTTTAGTGAGCATTGAATAACTAAGTTTCTCAAGCATAATAAGAATGTGATAAATGGTTCACTTGTCTCCAGGTTAGTTGAGCACAAATCAAAAAGTCTCACCTCATTTGTGATGTTGAAGGCAAAGTGAGAGATGAATTTGTCTACTAATTCTGACCAAGATTTTATGTTACAAGGAATTTTGGAGTACCATTCAAGTGTAGGCCACCTAGAGAATGAGGGAATAGTATCATGAGGTAGGTGGTCTCATCACTAAGTTTGGTACAAGAGGAACAAAATTCCCTAATGTGATCAACTATGTTATCTTTTCCTCGACAATGTTTGAATCTAGATGCCTTGAAATATTTTGGGAAAGAAGGCATATACAGACTTTTATTAAATGGATTAGGAAATAAGTCCCTTTCTAGATACAGATCATATTTCTTCTAGACTCCTAATGTCTCAACTTGTTTGGAAAACTCTTTGAATTATTGTAGCAACTCTTCATTAGATTTTTTCATGATAGTCTTCTCTTCAAGTCTTTTGTGTCTACGAGCATATCATTTAATATAGTGAAAACTATGTCTACTTGAGTGGTTCTAACATTTCTATGTCTAAAGAGTTAGGTGATTTGCAACTAGGATGTGGAGGTATCTTGGCACCTAGAAGACAAAATGGCCCTTATTGTGGTATATGTTGGGGCACTTGTGGTACTTGTTGGAGTATTGATTGTGATGATTGTACTATAGGTTTTTGTTGCATCAATTGTTGTGGTTGTTGATGTGCCATCTCTTGTGGTTTTTATTTTGATACCATTTTTGGTTGCATGTGAGACCACATATGTGACTACTATTGTAGAGGTATCTATTTTGGTTTTTGTCATACATGTTGTTGTTAAAAAGAGAGTTGTTGATAGGAAATTTGTTGCTCTAGGTGTCTTTGGTATTCCAATTGTTATTTTATTTGCTGTTGTTGTTTTTTAAACATGGTCTATTATTGTTGGAACTATTGTTGGTACATTGCAAGTAGATCAAGTTTATTTACATTGTGTTGCATGTTAGGGACATTGATACCATGTACCAATATAGGTTGTTTTTATCTTGGAAGTTGGTTATGCCCTTGAGAATTGAAGATCATGTTTGGGTTATTATTTTGATACCTTTGTGTGTTAGATATTTCTCCTTGGGACATCATATTGATTTGGAAATGAGAAATGTTCCTTTTGGGAATGGGTGAAACATTGATAAGGTTATTCCTTTGCATGTCAATAGGGGTTTTTGTAATGGATGTTTCACATGGTGTACTTATAGGATGCTCCATAACTTTTGATGTAATACCATTTGGTAAAGTTAGGAGGAAGGGTGCACTTTGTTTACTTTCTACCAAAGGAGGTATGTTTGACATCCCTAGAGTACAAGTCCCTTTAGGTATGTCCTATTATTGCACTATGTAGTTGAGATCAAGTCTTAACATCATTTTGGAATATTTAGAAAGAGTCTTGTTTTCATTTATTCATGGAGGTTTTTCAAACAAGGGATTAATGTTGATGTGTTCAAACATACTTTGGAGGATTTCAATGGTTGATTCTTGATGGGATCTTATAGGTGTCACCATTGTGTTTGAAAAATCCAAAGGTTATTTTCCCTTGTCCAAGTCCAAATAATCATGGGTATTATGTTTTAAAGTGTTGGTTTTCTTTGATGTTTGGACTTAGGTCCCTCCAAGTGTGGATTAAATTTGATAATTTCTTGGGCTGCCAAAATTTTGAAGCTTTTACAGAAAGTCTTGTCATGGAAAGCCCTCACCATTTCTTCATCATTAATGCCATAATCTATGTTAGAATCATCTCTTATATATAAATTACCTTGTATGTTTAGAGGATTGAAGTTACTTGTGTTAGGTTTACTAAATTCGAATAGGTGAGTTTCTTCATCCTTGGGAGTTGTAGGTATATTTCCACATTTGAATGGTATAGGTATGAATATGGGTTCAAAATTAGGACTCCATTGAACCATTCCATGTGTAGGGGAAGTAATTTTAGGGAAGCTCAGAGTAGGTGTGTTGTTTAGGGTTGGTTGTGTCATTCCTTGTTGGTTGTGATCTTGCAGATACATGCTTAAGGGGTTGGCAAGTAAGGGTTGTGATGCTTCAATTTAGTCTTTGTCAAATGTTTGTTGGAGTTTCTTTCTCTTCTTTGGTCTTGGACAAGGTTATGGTTATGTTTGTACCTTGGAAAACAAAGTTTGATATAGTTCTTTACGTCTTTGAGCTAATTGTGTCCTTGTAATTGTTGGCATGATACCTAAGGATGCAGATATAATGGAAAAAAACCTAATTGAACACTTTGACTCCCAAGTGTGCACCTAAACTAACAACTATGCTCAAAAAATCCCAAATGTCCCCTTGGTACACTTTTTAACCTAAAGGTAAGTAGTTGGTAAGAAGAAGGTATCCAGTTTGTAAAAAGAGGTGTTAGGGTGACTAATATGTAGAATGTGAATGATTTGAGTGTTTTTAGGTGTTTTCTAGGGTTTTCGGATGTAATGAAAGGTATGAGGATGTAGTTTAGGGTTCTAGAATCTATAAAAAAATCCATAATTACCAAATGTGCTCTAAAACTACCAACTATTCACTAAAACTACCAACTACACACCTGGAGTGTGTAGTTGGTAAAACAAGGGTGCAATTGGTAAAATAGGGCAAAACTTGGAAATATGGAAGTGGGCATGCAAGATATAAGTATTTTTTATGATTTTTTATGTATTTTTAAATGTTAGGAAACTAAGGAAGTGCAAAATTATCTATGATTTTAATATGAAAGGTACAAATGTCCTAGGGAAATTATGAAAATGCAAATGTAAATGACATTTTGGTTTTTTGACTAAAGGGGATGAAGATGACTCTATGGTATGCAAAATGAAGATTAAGGTTGGATTTTGGACTTGGAATTGATATTAGAGGTTGATATATGCAAGTTTTATTATGAAAGGAAAGCTATGCAAATGTTGATAATGATGTTTAGGAGATGAAAAATGGAGATATGATATCAAGAGGACACGTTAATTGATAGACAAGCTGATAGTGTTTGATATTGGAAATGATGCTAAGGTTTTGGACAATGCAAGATTAAGAGAATATAAAACTAAGGTAAGTTAAAATTATGTTTAGGGAGACTAGGAATTTTATAAGGCTATGAAAAGGGTGCATGCAAGGTTTTGAACTTAGGATCAAATATTTGAAAAGTATTTTGTCTAAGAGTTTAACCTTGTGAAGATGGACTTTGGATCTTGACCAAAAAGAGATACAAGACAAAAAGATCTAGTTGATAAAAATGAGAAGGTAGAGTACATAAATACATAGATAGAGTTTGAAAAAAGAAAATGGATAAAAAGTACAAAAGGACTAGTCAGGATACATCATCCATCAACATTAGGAGATACTCTAGGATTCATATCTTGTTCTAACTTTTAACTAAGTTCAAAGGTTTTGGGTACAAAATGACATTTAGGGGAATCAAAATGATGGTTATTATGATTGGAAATGAAATATGAAAATTTCCTTAGATTAAAAATTAATTTTTGGGTGCAAGATGAAGTTTTGGGTCATGTGCAATATGAGGACCTTTAAAGGCTTCTGAATACTGATTTAGGGTCCCAAAATGTAGTTTGGGGGCCAAAAATGGTCTTTCTGGTCACCAAGTGCACTCTCATAGAAAAAAGTGTGCTCCAATAGAACCAAATACACCCATGGTGCATTTGGGGCTAGTTTGAGCACAATTGGTAGTTTCATGGCATAGTTAGGAGACTGGATTGAATGTGTGTTGATTCTAGACTAGTTAATTGTCAGATTATTATGCTAGAGACATAGTTTTTTGGGGTTGATGTTAGGACAAGATTGAAGATATAGAATGAGGGCTATGACTTGATTAATGAATCCCTAAGTGAAGATAATGATGGTTGGGACATGCAGAATGCAAATCAGGACATGCTGATAAAGGGGGGGCCTATCCAAGTAGCTAGTGACACTCCTAAGGTCCCAAAATGTTATCTAGAAGTCTAAATTGGGTTCTCCTACTACCAATTGTACTTAGATAGATCAAACCATGACCATGGTGAACTTGGGTCTAATTAAGGTCTAGTTGGTAGTTTCATAGCCTAGTTGGTAAGCTGGTATAAAACTAAAGTGTTTTTGGGTTTTGTGGTTTCTAGATTGATGTTCCAAAGAGTCAAATGGTAGAGGATAGTAGTATGATTAGAAAGGAGGTTAAAAATGATGGTTAGGAAAAACTAAATGAGGGATAAATTTCACAAGATGAGGGTTGGGCATTAAAGGATGCAAGATGGAAGATGAAAGATGCAGATTAAGGGATGAAATGCAAAGACTAAGGGATGCAAAGTGAACCCTAAGGAATGAAAATATGAAAGATGAGGGATAAAAAATTAGGACTAAAATGATGTAATATGAGGCCTAGAGGATGCAAGCATGAAGCTCAAAGAATGACAATGCAAGTGGATGTTATGTAAAAGTGGAATCTAAGTCATGCCAAGCACTTCTAAGGTTACAAGCTGCTATATTTTCCAAGTGTTGAATGTTTTGGTAAAGTATGCAATGTTTGGACAAGAGATGTACCATTTTGACAAGTTTTTGAATAGTATCAAAGGTGTAAATTTGCAATTTTGGTTTTATCTTTTTTTTTTTTAACACTCATGCAAGACACCATAAACAAGAATATTTACTATTAAAGTGAAAAGACATACCACAACCTAGGCTTTAAGATCATATCAACTAGATTCACATTTGAACTAAAGTTTAGCCATTCTTATTTAGAATAAAAAACCTAGGATCTTGGCACCACAAGCTCCCCCTTATACTATACTCACTTCTTAGGGCTACCAAGATTCAAATCCCAAGGGATTGTTACCTCTACTAAGGACCTTGAGTATGTAGGATGTCTTTATGGGCATGGGCGATCCCTTGAGATAGTGAAGAGAAAGGATTTTGGCCTCTAAAACAAGGTATTTAGTGTAGGTATTCTATTCGGCAAGTGAATGATAAATTTTCTTGAAAGGTCTCCTAGCCCAAGAATTGGGGTTTGATGCACCACAGGGGTACTGGAAGAGAGCTATCACATAACAATATTGCCAACATGGCATTAATTTTATCAACTTTGTTATAGCAGCTGGAATGTTGACCTGGATTTAGCCTATTAATTCTTTGAGTTCATCCCCTAGGGCTCACCAAGTGGTAAGTCTTGGGTCCAAGGAAGGCTTCTCTATAGAAATTGTACAAATTTCTCTTGCACCCATGATCCATGAATGATGAGGGGAGAGGATACATCCATGCAACTCCTAGGGTTCTATACAATGCATAGACACCAAATAGTATAGAAATTTCATTTTAGTGTACCAAATGAAGTGTTATCTAATCTAGAAAAACCACATAGAGTTTAGAGAAGCACACATGTCTTCAACAATGTCCTGCAAACAAGAATTAGTAGTTTTTCAATGAATGTCTTCTCCCAACGATTGCCACATGTTGCAAATAGATCATCAGTAAAATACAATTATCTACTCTAGGTACTAGAATGAAACTAAAACCCTAATTTTAGATTCTAATCAAAATAAATGCTTTCTATGAACAAAATGTGCTCTAATAGAGAAGATTATGTCCCAAATGGACAGAATGACTCAAGAGGCCCCCAAGTGCACTTAGATAGTGTTAATTGCACCCATGGTGCACTTGGGGCCCAAAATGGAATATTTGGTAGTTTCTAGGTGTATTTGATAGAGGAGAAGCAAGTTTTGGGGAAATGGTGCCTAAACAAGACCCAAAACTTAAAATTTTGAAACCTAGCTAATCAAGTGTGCCCAGATAGTGTAGAGTGCACCCATAGTGCACTTAGGGACTAGAAGGGTGTATTGGGTTATTTTGGAGTGTAGTTGGTAAGTTTTGAAAAATACATGGGGGTTATGGTGACTTTAAGGCCCCTAAAACTGCTCTCTAGAGGTCCCCAAGTGCACCTTGACAGAGTAGAGCGCACCCTAGGATAGTAAGCTAATAGAATGCATAAATGAGAGCTTAAAATAATATTAATAGGATCCCTAATTAAACTAAATGTGATAAATGGGAGAAAATTATCATTATACCCCTCCAAATGAGCTCCTTCCTTGCACATACAAGAATAAAAGAAAGAAACCCAAGTTAGTTAAGAATGTTCACATTAGGTTCACCAATTATAGGACTAGAAAATGGGTTAAACATCGAGCATACTATAAAAAATCACTGAAATCAATCAACATACACTAAAAACCATCTAGTATACCATGAAAACCAACTAAAATAAAGAAAATAACACAAATCAAAACTCCCTCTTTAGTTGTAGCTCCCATGTCGTTCTTTCTTCTCCATATGATGTAGCTCCAATTGCCTATAATGAACACAACTAGAAAGAAAAATTCTATGATATGATGATGCTATGAGGATACTAGAGGATTGATTTGAAACTTGATGATTATTGACCTAGGAATCAAGGGACTTCAAGGACTCAAGACTTAGGAATGGAAAAGGGAGCAAGAAGGCTCATTTTCTAGCCAACATGCAAGAGGAGAGCATTGGACTTGTCACCTTGGATATGCAACTTGGCAAGAGATTCCTTTTTGAAATCCATGACACATATGACACAAGATGCCAAATGTAAGATTGTATGATGCATGGAATTCAGCATGTCTATAAATGGAAAAGGATCTATGACACGTCATGTGACACATCAATGCCACTTGTAGCCAAAGATCTATGAAAATGGAACCCAAATATAGATATGCTTAAGGAATAAGAACATATGTATTATGACATATCTTAGCCAGGTGTGATGATACAATCCATGACATAAGATGGCCATGTGTCATGATGATGTCAAGATTGTATCAAAATTATGTGGAATATTTGGATTAAAAAATAATATATCCACACAAATGAAAATTAGTAATTTGAAAATTAGAGGTGCAAAATGTAACTTAGGAAATTGAGAATTTTCATGGTTTGTGAATGAATCAATTAATTAATGAATATAAATTAAATGAGATGTTTATTTAGGAAGAATGATTAGTAATGTGACATGAAAAATGATTGAAATGACATAGGATTAAATTATTTAACCCTCCAGATAAAATTAGTAGATGATTGGCCAATTTGATTTGATAAATGCAGGATGAAATACAAAAATTATGCATATCAACTAGGATGATGATGAGTAGACCAATGTCATGGTCAAATTGAATGATTGATTTATATTGATAATAATGCCAAGGACACATGACATGGATATGTAACATTTAACTAAAATTTTAAATGCTACAGGATCAAGATTGATTGATAAGGTTGATCATAATAACATTGACAGACACTATCAATGTTATTAAATTGACACTGAGGGACTTGACAATCTCAAAGATCAGATGATGTAAATGATAGTTTGATCTAGCATTGAGAGCCATGAAAATACTAAGGTCAAATTGATAGGTTTGATAGATTAATAGATTTCCAAGGCACTAAGAGACACGAAAATGCCTTGAGTTGGACAAATGATGATTGATTGGAGATATTTGTCATGCTTCAGATTAATTAGAATTGATTTGGGGTAATTCTAGGTTGATTTGATATGATTCTAGGATGATTTGCAATGATTTGCAATTGGTGTGAAAGAGGATATGAATTATTATGGACTTTTTGAGATATGATCAAGTTGGCCAAAATATCAGAATTAGTGAACTAAGGAAATGGGACAATTTAGTGTGATCTAACATGATTAAATGATAGACATGAACCATTTTTTAGCATTTACATTAGAGTATCAAAAATTATTGTAGGTATTTGATCTCTTGGTGGAACTAAACAAGATGATGCGGGTTGAAAATTTTATCATCACCATTCAAGAAAACATCTTAGATGATTCTACTAGTAATATTCTGCACCAAAGATTTCACAAAGGAAGTATTTCTTTGAAGATTAGAATCTATATAAGTAGAAATGAGAAAATCTAGAGAATTAGCCAAAGTTGAGACAACTTCCAGTGCTCTGAACATTTGACCTAATTTGTCAAGAAGTACAAGCACAAGAGGAGACTTAGCTAGTAGTAGTAGATCTGAAGAAGATAAAAAGATTAAAGAAGGAATAAACCTTCTAGTAAGAAGAGAGAAAGATGGTAAGAAAATATTTAAGTGTTGGACTTATGATGAATATGGTCATTATGCATCTAAATATCCTTGAAGAGAGAAAAAATTTAGAGGAAACTTTAAGCCTAGAAGAGATAAGGATAAATCTTGTTTATATGCTAATGAGAATCTGATGAAAAATATTAGAGTAAAAGTGATGATGAATTAAGATTTATGTCTATTAAGGAAGATAATCTTGATAGAGAAATTAAAGAAGAGAGAGTTCTAGTTATCCAAGTTGAGAAGAAATTAGATTAGATAATTGACAGTGGACATTCACATCACCTAACTGGTGATATGAACAAATTTGTTAAGTCTGGAAATCATGATGGAGATATTGTTAGAGTTGGTAATAATGTAGTCTATCATATCATAGGGATTGGATATATTACTCTTGATGGTAAAATGAACATTGATGATGTTTACTTTGTTGATGGTTTGAAACACAATTTGTTAAGTGTTAGAAAATTGGTAGAGAAGGGATATATGTTGTAGTTCATAGAGAAGACTTGCATCATCAAAGAAAAAGATCTTAAGCTGATTGGTACTAGAACTAGATCTAGAGGTAATTTATTTCATTTGAATCCTAATAAAATAATATATTTGGTTTCAAAGGTTGACAATAGTTGGTTATAACATAGAAGATTTTATCATATAAAGTTTGATAATATTGTGAAGGTTAGTAGTACATTGTAGTGACAGATCTGCCTAAGATTATTAAGCCTACTAATGTTATCTACAAGGAATGTATTTTGGCTAAGTAGAGGAAAGTGACTTTTTCTAGCAAGAATTTCTCTACTATAGAGAAATTGGAAATTGTTCACATAGATATGAGTGGTCCTGTAGGAACCAGAGGATTCTATGGCAAAAGGTTCTTTATGATTTTTGTTGATGATTTTTTTGGAAGCATGAATGTTGATAATATTCCTATGGAGGAGTATTGTAGAAACATGATCATATCATTATCATGATGATATGTTACATTCATGACTGTGTTTAGATCATTGATGTCAACATCATAGTTTTTTGTTTTATCTAACAGAAGAATAATAGAAAGATCATGTTGGTACAAAAAAATCATGGAGTACATTTAGTAGTGAGGTTAAAGGGAGATAGTACTAAGTGTTTAGTATACGCATCTAATCTCAAAAGTACAAGATATTAATTCTAGAATAAGTTATGCAAGTTTTGGTAAAGACTATTCTAAGATAGAGTTTATAGAGGCATGTTCTATTAAACTTGTTATATCTCTTAGCATAATTGTTATTCTGAAAAACCAAAGTTACAAATGTGAAGAAGACTTTTTGACAATGACATGGCTAAGTTCACTCATCATAATGAAACATGTGCAAAAAATTATTTTAGTTTCAAGATAGAAGATTAATTTTATTGTTAAGTGTAACATGTTCTTAAAGTGGTCCTATTATAATTAATTGAGAAGGTTTAAAAACTAGCTTAGGGAATTGTTTTATGGATTTGATATAAAGGAAGGAAATTTTCCTTTATCATGAGTATGCATGTTAAATAGTCATAAGCAGCACAAAGAGTGGAATGTGAAGTTGAGTAGTGCAAAGTGAAGCTACAAGAAACTTCATTGTTGAGGTTTTATTCTATGATCCAAAGTTGGATACTTGGATCTGAGGCTTGTGACCTAGTCTAAAAGGTGTGATAGTGATTGGTCTGATTGATAGGATAGAGGAAAGAACTTAAAGTATAGTACATACAATTATTCTACAAGGAATAGTTGAGAGATCACTTAGATAGTGAGTTTGATGATCTTGCCTCAGAAGCTGTTTCAATAGTGAGTCATTTTATCTTCTACAACTCCTAATAGGGTTGGAATCTTCTAACAAGGATCCAAAGTCTCTTAACATGGACACATATGTACTAAATATTATAATAGACTCCTAACAAGGTCCATCCTATAACAAGGAATTTTTATATTAGTACATTATCTTGTGGGCATCATTTCCACTAGTGTTTTCCCTCTGATCAAGGGTTTCCCTAGTTAACATATCTAGTGTAATTGTTTATATGCATCTTGTTATGGTTGATAATTACTTTGATTAAATGCATAAGATTTTTTAATATTGATAAATGTTTTAATTGTTGGATAACTTATTCACTGCCACCCCCCACCCCCTAGTTATCTTGGTGGACTATTGTTTCTAACAGATTTCACTATGATAATGTGGGTAGAATTTCTTAAAGAGAAGTTTGAATCTTTTGGAAATTCAAGATATTTAACAATAGAGTCGAAATTGAATCTGGTGTTAAGATTAAGTGTTTGATATTAGATAGAGGAGGAGAGTTCACCTCTAGAGACTTCAACATGTTCTCTAAAGAGAATGGAACCAAAATATAGTTATCTTCACCTAGTACACCTAAACAGAATGGGATTTTTGAAAAAAGGAATAAGTTAGTAGTAGAAGTAGCAAGAGTGATATTATTTGACAATGATGTCTCAAAGACATTTTGGAGAGAAGTAGTTAACACTACAATATATACTCTAAATAGAGTATAGATTAGAAAAGGTATGAGAAAAACACCCATGACTGAATATTTGGAAGTAAGTGCTACGTAAAGAGAGATGATGATATTGGTAAGTTTGGTCCTAGAAGTGATGAAGGTATATTTCTTTGTTACTCTTTGAAAAGTAGAGCATATATACATTTCATCTATAGAACTAAGATAATAGTTGAGTGTGTAAATGTAAGGATTGATGAAAATTTTTTTACTAAAGAGAAAATAGTAGATTATAATTTTGATGAAGAAGATAATTTTGGAATTATTAGATAGAATGTTGAAGTTCTTTTTGAGACTAATAATGACTTGTAGAATGATGTATTTTTTGATCATAGAGAAGAATAGATATATGAACCTAGAGAAGAGACAAGAGTTGAGATGTCAACTCCTACTTCCAACAAAAACATGACAAAGAATCACCCCCCAGAGTAGATAATTGGGAGAAAGGATAAATGTGTGATGACAAGGAACAAAGTGAATGAGGAATTGTATCTAATTTCTCAAGTGGAATCTAAGAGCATAGATGATGCATGTAATGATGATCATTGGATGCAAGCAATGAAAGAAGAACTAGATTAGATTTTAAAGAATGAGACATGGGAACTAGTTCCTAGACCTAAAGGCAAAAATGTTATAGGAACCAAATGGGTATTCAGATACAAGATGAATGAGCAAGGAGAGGTTGTGAGAAATAAGGCCAATTTTTTTTTCAAATGTTACTCATAGCAAGAAGGCATAGATTATGAAGAGACATATGGACCTATGGCAAGAATGGAAGTAGTAAGGATATTCTTGGCTTATGTAGTAAGCAAGAATTTCAAGATTTATCTAATGGATGTCAAGTCAACTTTTTTGAATGGATAACTTGAAGAAGTATACATTGAGAAACATAATGGATTCCCTTTGACAAAAGATAGAGAATTTGTATGTAGTCTAAAAAAAGTACTATATGGTCTGAAGCAAGAACCTAGAACTTGATATGCAAGGTTCGATAGGTATTTATCTAAGCTTGAATTTATTAAAGGTAAAATAAATGTTAATTTGTAATTGAGAAAAATTGATGATGGTTTATTTATCATTGTAATATTTTTGGATGACATAATATTCAAAAGAATTGGTAAAGAAAGTGATATGTTCACTAAAGAGATGAAAAATGCATTTGAAATAAGCATGATAGGAGAAATGAAGTTTTTCCTAGGATTGTAGATTGTGCAGAACAAAGATGGGATATTTATTTCAAAAACTAAGTATCTAAAAGATTTTTTGAAAAGATTTGGCTTTGAAAGTTGCAAATCTATTGGTATACCCATGATAACTGGCCAAAAGTTATCTAGTAAAGGTGAAACATCTATAGCTAAGAAAAATAAGTGTAGATTTATGATTGGAGGATTGCAATATCTTACTCACATTAGACCAGATATAGAAAATGTAGTTAGAATTGTACAAATATTTCAAGCTAATCCTAAACAGTATCATAATGTAGTAGCAAAGAGGATTTTAGATATTTGAAGGGTACACCTAATTATGGAATTTGGCATGATAGATCGAGTGACTTCACTTTATGTGTATATACTGATGCAGATTGGGTAGGCAGTATAGATGAAAAAAAGAGCACTAGTTGTGGGGCATTATTTCTTGGAGGAAGATTGGTTTTTTGGTTGAGCAAGAAATAGGATTGTATTTCTTAGAGTATAGCTAAGGTAGAGTATGTTGTAGCAACAAATAATTGTAACCAAGTTATATGGATGAAACAAATGTTGAAGGATATTAGGATTGAGTTTATATAACCTATTATCATTTACTATGATAAAACAAGTACAATAAGTATGTCTAAGAATCCACTATTGCATTCTAAGGCAAAGCATATATCCATAAAGTGTCATGTTTTAAGAGAGAAGACAACAAAGAAAGAGATAAGTTTGGAGTATGTAAGTACTAAAGATTAGATTGTAGATATCTTTATGAAACCTTTACCTAAAGATACTTTTGAGTATCTTAGAGGTATGCTAGGGGTTATGCCCTACCTACTTCTGAGTAGATGATGCAAGGAGTGCATGAGTCTAGTGGTATAGAGAACTATGGTTAGACTGAATTTAATGTTGATGCTTCCTATATAGATGAGTATCTAATATGTACTAAGTCATTGAGGACACTTGGTATTTTGTTATTTTGTATTAAATAGTGTCTTTTGACACTTGAGATGATTAAAAAAGTTGGAAGAATTATTGTGTACTTGTATTGATACCTTTAAAATTGACGTCAATGGGGGAGAGATTGTGTACATGAAAGACATCTCTTAGGAAATGTGGATAGAAAATATATAAGAGAATCCTATTGAGATGTCAATGGGGGAGTGTTATCTCTTTAGGAAGAATTAGGAAGATTCATGTAAGTACACAGAAGAATATGTAAGTGCACAAAAAAATATGTAAGTGCATAGAAGAATATGTCATTGTGCAGAAGAATATGTTAGTGCATAGAAGGATATCTCTATGGGAAAGATATGCAGCCAAAAAAGTGTTATAAGTTGTTCACCATGAACAACTCATGACCAGAAGCCAAAAGAAATTAGATTGATGAAGATGATTTGAAAAGATGATAGCAACAACAACAATAAAGTACAATTTGGTATTCTTGGAATTTAGATTTTTTAATCTATGTTTCCATCAATGCCAAAGGAGGGAATTGTTAGCATGAATGCAGATGATACTACATTGGGGGAGTATCCTAAGCATTGTAGAGTATCACTTCTCTCTTGTTCAAGGGTTTCTCTTATCCTCCTATTCTTTTTCATTTTTTTCATTCACAAGGTTGGCAAGTTCAACATTAGTGACCCTCTAAGGGATCCCCTCATCATCTCCTTCTGACATCTTCACAAGTATGAACACCAACTAGGAATTCTTTAAGGTAAGGGATTTTTCTAAGGCCTCAACAAGGGTTTAAAAAAACCAATGAAGCCTAGGATGCTTTTAAGCTCTAATACCAATTGATGCAACACCAGCTATGTTGGGCTTCTAACCAAGTTTCAAATGGTGAAACTATGTAAGGAAAGACTATTTTTCCCCAAACCCAAAACATGGTAACTTATTTCTCCACATCTCCAACACCCTCCTAAAGGATAGGTTTGATGTATTTCATCTATCTAGGGTGGTTTTAATAGGTTTTAGGTAGTTTTAGACTACAAGTAGGTCTCCAACAAGAAAAAGGAAAAGTTTTCTCTCAAACTTCCTAAAGAACTCCAAAAACAAAAATGTATTCAAACACCCATTTCATCGTAAATAAACATATCTAAACCTTGACATAGGTTTTTTTGGACCAAAATATAGATCCTGTAAGTGTGTCTCCTTTTTAGGTATAAAATAGAGTCATTTTACAAAGTAACCATGTCATGTACTTACCTCCATCACTCAAGGCTTTCAAAAGTCTTCCAAAATGATTCCAATCCAAGTAATATTTAGTTTATTTGATGCTCTAGCCAGTGCAACCATGAAACCCTGAAAATGACTTCACACAAACCCTCAAACGTAGGGCTTCCTCAATGTGGGTCTTCCTAACCAAGGGTTGATTCACCATGTACAAGACCTACCAGGAATATCCTATCATTAGATGATAACCTCGAACAGGTGGATATTCTATTACTACTCCCATGACATGCATTCCAAGTAACTTCCAGGAACCTTCATGCGAGTTGATGCCACCACACATGCAAGCTCTTGTGAAACATAGAAAACATGTTCATTCACATAAATTTATAGGATCATTCCATATGGAATCAGGTACTTACATCCATGGAATGATCTAATGTTCCCTATACATCCAAAACATCCCTATTTCAATGCAATTTCTTGCTTGGTAACAACAAATTCATTAAAGGAGATTTAATATAGTCTAAATGCATCAAAAGTATATTGAAAAATATGAGAAGAGACTTATTGAACCATTACAACACTGAAAACAAAACCAAATCAAGAGCTCAGGTACCAAGTTCACAATATAAAGGTTTTTATTGCATTTCATGCCAAAACTGGTAAGTTCATACAATGTACCCTCTCTACTAGATCCTATACCATTTCTAGGCTTTGTAGGATGCATTTCAACTTCCCTCAACCAATTCCATTGGTTTTAAACAATTACAACATGTTTAGATGCTTAAAAACATGTTTCCCTCCTAAATGGCAACTATTCGTGACATTTCAAAATTTTGAATTTTAACTTGTCTTTAATGCTTTATTTTGCATTTGATAGATTCTCTCTTCTTTGGAATTGTTTCTAAACCCTTACAGGGCCTATTTGGACCCCTTAAACAAACTAGATCTCTTTTTGCACTATTGGCCATCCTTACATCAATTTTGTGCCTAGTTCTAATATCAAGGCTTTTAGGACTTTTTATATTTTCAACAAATTGATTATATTTCTCATTACATTTTTTTATTATTGGCTTTAATACATGCCAATATACCTTCAAGGATCTCATTGATCCTTATTTCCCTTAGAAGGAGATTATTGAAAATAGATTGAGACAAGTGTGATAAATGTGTTTCAATTATTGTTTTGTCACTGATGTCAAACTTACTATTTTGGTGATAAGATAACTATTTATATGATTTAAGTACTATCACTTATTTGATTGATGAAGAGGATTTGATGAAAAGATATAACAATAGAAACTAGAGGAAAGATTGAGTTATGATATAAAAATGAGTACAAGAATCAGCTAAGATAGTGGTAACATAATGCATTGATAATCTACTTAAGGTTGTAAAGGTTGGTTACACTAAGCAAGTTTAGAATAACAAGTTAAAAACAAACAAAAAGTTCCAAGCTTGATCAAATGGATAGTAGGTGTCGAGAAAAGTTAGTACAAGAAAAGTAGAAAGTTTTTTGGAGCCGAGTAAAAAGTCTATTCTAGTGTATGCTGAGCAAAATAGTGGATTTTGAGTAAAGTTTAGTTGATGCCAAGCACCAGTAAACTTTAGTTTGTGCCAAATGATTTTTAGAGGATGTTGAACAACATAATTTGTGTTGAGCATTAGAAGCAAGTTAATGTCAAGTGCCAACATTATTAGAAAGTTCA
Source organism: Cupressus sempervirens (assembly GCA_028749045.1). Classification (NCBI taxonomy): domain Eukaryota; kingdom Viridiplantae; phylum Streptophyta; class Pinopsida; order Cupressales; family Cupressaceae; genus Cupressus; species Cupressus sempervirens. The sequence continues at coordinate 649,583,483 of CM053791.1, read as the reverse complement.
TGAATTTGATGGATCTGAGCTATTGTGTTTATTTTCTTGGATTGAGTGAAGTAGGTGGAAGATAAGATTGATTATTTGGTGGCATAAAATTCATGGTAAACCATTTTAAGGAAAATTCAAATAGGATTGAAGGAGAAGTTTCTAGAAATGATATGGAATGAGGAGTATATTCATTGAATCCTACCTAATCTATCCTAATGCTAAATTGGATGATGGAGAATGAATAGAAAAAAATCTTAATTCTCTATTTATAGGGATATTTGGTCAAAAGAAAGGGTTTTCATGTGTGAGAACCTAAGAAAGACAAGGAGTCAAGGGTATTGCTTCATTTAGTAACCTAGTTCGAGAGTCTGCATTGGCATGTTAAGAAAGAGGGCTTAAGGATATGAATGCTTGAAGGGTGAACAAGCTATCAAAGTTAAAACATGTGAAAGCCAAGAAAAATGGAGGATTGAAACATAGATCTATAATTTTCAAATGGAGTTGTAAGTTGTTGTTAGATCAAGCCTTACTATTATTTTCCAATAATTGTATCAATCTAGAGTAAATCCTTTGCATTAAGGTTGTCCTAATAGTCATTTATAAATCGCTTAACTAGGTGACATTTGAAGTGAATGGTCTAAAGTCCTCTAATAAAGCTTACTCCTAATAGGGTGATTACAATCCTTTAATAGGGTAACATTTAACAGTGTGTATTGTAACCTTTAACAATGTTGGCCTTTCACAGGGAATCACTTCAAAAGAGTGAAAAAAAGTAGCATGCTACTGGTGGTTTTTTCTAAATTGGGTTTTCAAATTAATCATTGTGTCAAGTGTGTTGTTGAATCTGTTATGTTTCATGTTTACATTTTTGCAAATTGATTTGACAGTAACCTACAAGTTTTAAGTGATTACAAAATCTTATGGATGCATGCATAATGATAAATGTTTTATGGGTTCACTAAGCTATGACAAACTTTATTTATACATTTGGACCTTGTATAACTGATCCACACCTTGCTAATTTATTCCAAAGAATTCCAAAAATTAATATCAGAGCCATCTACTTAAGAGGACTAGTTTGAAGGTACTAGAAGTATAAAGATCACGATGTCAAAAAGAGATGTACCCAATCTAAATAGAGATAACTTTCCTACATGAAATTTTTTGATGAAGTTACACCTTGTAAGACTTGGAAATCATGCACAATCTACCATTACTACTGAGCATGTTGATCTTGTTGGAACCCTAACCACTTAGGATATGAAAAAGAAGAAAATACACAACCAAGAAATCTTGGAGATTGCCTCTACCCTAAGCTATGCTAAATTTGATGATATCAAAATTCTTGACAATACAAAGAAAATGTGGGATTCTTTACACACCATCTATGGAGGAGACAAGAATTTTCTAAGTGCCAAATCTAAGAGTCTCAAAGGTAAGTTGATGATATGAGAATGCAAGAAGGTGAAAATATTGCTCAATATTGCTCAAGGATAAAAGATATTTTTAATGTAATAAGAGGAGTAACTAGAACAATAGATGATGATACTATACTAAGAAAAGTTTTGAGAACATTACTTCTTATACATGTTATTAGAGTTTTTACAATACAATAGCTAAGATGTACACTAGGGAATACTCTACCTCTTGAAGTTATGGTAGGTAGACTCACTATTTTTGAGCTAACTTTGAAGAATCTACTTTCAAAGCTAAGCTATCATTGGAAGAACCTATTGTGAAGAAGAAAAGGACAAAATATGTGTCTAGTGACAATGGTATAGATGAGGAAGATGTAGATCAAATTGAAACACTACTGGTAAGGAGATTTCATAGAGGTAAAGGTAAGTTTAAAGGTAAATTATATATCATTTTATTAATTGAAATAAGGTTTTTCATATTGCTACTAGATGTATAGAGAAGAAGAACTACAAAGGTGGTGACAAGTACAAAAGTAGAAGAGATGGAGACAACAAAGATTACAAGGAAAAAGGCAAGAAGTCTTACTACATTGTTGAAGAGGATACAAAAGATGAATCTAATGAACATGATGATGAAGTGGTGTATGATGCAATAGAGGATGAATTTGATGAAGATGAGGCAACTACACTTGTGTCTTATGTGAACAAGAATGAAAAATAGATCATTCAAAGTGGGTGTGCACATCACATAATTGGAGATAAAAGTAAGTTCATTACCTTGAATTGTTATGATGGAAATAGTGTAAGGTTTGGTAATGATGCACCATGTTTGATAAAAGGAAAAGGTTCTATCAAACTCATAGAAAATATTTGATGTGACAATACATACTATGTTGAAGGACTTAACTATAATATGTTGAGTATGCCACAATTAAATAATCTAGGATGTAAGGTTGAGTTTGAAAATAATATTGCTAAGATATATGATACTAATGGAAAAATGATTAGAAAGGATGATCAAACTAGGAGTAATCTATTGTACCTTGATATAGATGATACTACTTGTCTAATTGTAAAATTTGATAATGTGTGGTTATGTCATGCTAATTTTGATAACTTGGCTAGTATCAATAACATGAGAAAAGTTAGAGGTTTTCCTAAGTTGAAGAAACCCGATAATATAATGTACAAACCATATCAATTAGGAAAAATGACAAAGTCAAGTTTTAAGAGTAAAAATCATGCCTAAAAGGAATACTAGAGATTGTTGATATTGACTTGTGTGGACCAATTGAATTGCAAAGCTACAAAGGAGATAAGTACAAAATGTTATGTTAGTTGTTGATGATTATTCTAGAATGATGATAGTTATATTTCTAAAATAGAAATCTGATACTTTTCAAATGTTTAAGTGGTACTTAGAAAGACTTAAGAAGGAAATATGTAAAAGCATGAAATTTTTGAGATTTGACAGAGGAGGAGAATTTACATCAAATGAGTTTGAGATGTTCTATAATGATAGAGGAGTCAAAAGATAGACATCTACTCCCAGAACCCCTCCACAAAATGGGATTGCTGAAAGGAGGAACATGTTTGTAATGGACTATGCTAGGACACTCATGATGAAAGAAAATGTTTCTTTGAAATACTAGAGAGAAGTTGTAAGTATAGCTATCTATACCTTCAACCATGTAGAAGTCAAGAAAGATACTCAATCAACAACTTTTGAACTATGGTATGGATACTCACCCAATGTTAAATATTTTAAGGTATTTGGAAGCAACTACTTTATTCTCAAAGATTTTAGGAATGGTAAACTAGATGAAAAAAGTGAAAAAGCAATATTCCTAGGTTATTCCACAAGAAGTAAAACTTATAAGTGTTTAAATACTAACACTAACAAAGTTGTGAAAAGTGTAAATATGAAATTTGATGAATATATAGAAGTACATAAGGCCAAACCTATGAAGGAACAAGAAGAATGCAAATCATTTTTATACTTTTATGAAGGTATGCCTGGTGAAGAAGATGCTACAAATCAAGTTCCAAACCAACAACATGTTTCAGTATCTATCAAGTCACATATTATGAATGTTGAGTTCCATTCAAGAATCGAGCTACATTTAGATGTCGCATTTCAGAATGAAGTTGAGGCACATTCTGGTTCTGAGATTGGTGTACATGAGAGAGATGCTAAAATACTTGATAAAGATGCACATAGTGACTCTAAAATTGAGAGACCAAATGAAGAAACCAGAGCTGAACCAAAATTACCCAAATATGTTAAGAGACATCATCCTACTACACAAATAATTGGAGATAAAGATGCTAGACCAATGACAAGGAATAAGTTGAGAAATGATACATGTTTGCTAAGCATGAAAGAACCAAAAATAGTAAAAGATTCCTTTTAAAATATGGATTGGAGTAAAGCCATGAAGGAAGACATCGAACAAATTGAGAAAAACAAGACATGGATTCTAGTTCCAAGACCAAAAGTAAAAAATGTGATTGGCACCAAGTGGGTATATAGAAACAAACTAGATGAAAATGGTGAAGTTACAAGGAACAAGGAAAGCTTATTATGCAAAGGATATGCACAAGAAGGAATTTATTATGGATGAGCATTTTATCCTGCTACTAGATTAGGAGTAAGAACTCTGCTTTCTTATTCTACATATAAAGGTTTCAAAGTTTATCAAATTGGTGTTATATCTAGATTTCTGAAAGGCATATTAGAAGAGGAAGTCTACATAGAACAACCATAAAGATTTTTTTATGTTAACAATAAGAGCATGGTATGTAGATTACATAAATCTCTATATGGTTTGAAACAAGCACCAAGAGCATGGTATGAGAGACTTCATAATTATCTTGTGAGGATTGGATTTGAAAGGATTGATGATAACAATAATTTGTACATGAAGATAGAGAAAGGTAAAGTTATTTTTGTTATCTAATTTTTTTGTTGATGATATCTATTTGGAGGTCAAGATGCTTTATGTAAAGCTTTTGCAAATGAGATGAAGCAAGAATTTGAGATGTCTATGTTTGGAGAGATCAAATTCTTTGTGATTTTGCAAGTACATTAGATGAAATATGGTATATACATCACTCAATCAAAGTATGTCAAGGAGATACTAAATTTTTTTGGATTGGAGGATTCCAAACTAGTAAGTACACCTATGATGATAGGGCACAAATTTTAAAAAAATGATGATTCGACTGAGGTGAATCAAACATTATACAGGTCTATGATTGGTAATTTACAATATGCACTATATAGTAGACCTAATATTACATTATCATTAGGGATAGTTGCAATATTCTCTACTAATCCTAGGGAGAATAATTTGATGGCTATAAAGAGAATTATGAGATATTTGAGAGGAACAGAGGAATATTGTCTATACAAGAAAAATGAAAAATTTAAATTAAGAGTCAATACTGATGTTGATTGGGCTAGAAATATTGATGATAGAAAGAGCACCAATGGAGGAGCATTTTTCTTAGGCAAGAGGCTATTAAAATGGACTAGCAAGAAACAAAATTGCACTTCAAAATCTACTATTGAAGTTGAATATGTTGTTGTTGCTATAAATTGTGCAAACATTGTATGGATCAAACAACTACTCAAAGATATGAATGAAGAGATCACATAACTAGTGATATTTATTGTGATAATAAAAGTGTTATAAATATATTAAAGAATCCTATGATGCACACAAATAATAAGCACATTGCAATCAAGTATGATTACTTGAGAGAATTAGTTTAAGATAAAGAGGTGAAGATGAAATATTTTAACACAAAAGAACAAATTGCTGATATCTTCAAAAAAGCATTACCTAAGGATGCTCATAATGATCTAAGAGGTAAACTAGGGATGATACCCCTATCAAAGGATATCTAGGAAACAAATGGAGTGCCCTACATCAAACAAATTGATTGACATATGTCACACATTGACGTAGTGGATCTTACTTTAGGAATTGCGTAAAGTAATAAAAGAATTTGAAACTACAAAATAGTCACAAGAAAGGTGACTACAAAGAAACTAAACATATTAAGATGAAAATTCTTTGGTATTGTTGTCAAAGAGGGAGAAATACAAGAAAACTAATCTGATACTAAAGGGAGAAATGCAAGAGATTGGGAGATATAAGTTAGATAGACATTGAACAAATAGGGAGGAAAAATTATAACACATAGTATGAGGGAGAAACATTGACTACTAAGAAAGAAAGTGTATCTAGTGATAAACATCTACCTAGTAAGAGGGAGATACTCTAGAAGGGAGATATAAGAAGTAATTCATTAAGAGGGAGTCATAAGGATGAATTGATTGTATGTTGATTAGAACAAAATAGAATTTTTAAACCTATTCAGAAGATGAAAGTTATTGATAGAAGCTAATAGAGGGATATATTTCAATACAAGGAATTATTTACTATTTTAACTGAGTCAATTTTGTTGATCAGTTTGGTTTGCCATCAATGCTAAAAAGGGAGATTGGTAAGAAGGAGATTGTTGAAAATAGATCAATACAAGTATGATAAATGTTTTTTAATCTTTTTTTGTCATTGATGTCAAACCTACTATTTTTTTGGTAATAAAACTACTTATATGATTTAAGTAATATCACTTATTTGATTGATGAAGAGGATTTGATCAAACTATGTAATAATAGAACCTAGAGGAGATATTGAGTTAGGATATGAAAAAGGAGTATAAGGATCAAATCAGACAGTGGTAATATAATGTATTGATAATCTACTTAATGTTGCAAAGGTTAGTTACACTAGGAAAGTTCACAAGAATAAGTTAAAGAAAGTTTGTCTACTAAGCTTAACTAAATCTATAGTAGGTGTTGAGAAAATTTAGTGCAAGTTGAGTAGAAAATTAGTTGGAGCCAAGTAAAAAGTCTATTCTAGTGTGTGTCGAGCAAAATAGTAAATGCCAAGTAAAGTTTAGTTCATGTCCAATACAAATAAACTTTAGTTCGTGTTGAGTTATTTTTTAGATGATGTTGAGCAATGCAATTTGTGCCAAGAATTAAAAGCAAGTTAGCATTGAGTTGTATCATTATTAGAAAGATTTTGAATTTGATGGATCTAAGTTGACAAGTTTGTTTTCTTGGATTGTGTCAATAGGTGGAAGATAAGATTGATGAGTTGGTGGCACAAAATTCATGGTAAACTATTTTGAGGAAAATTCAAAGAGAATTGAAGGAGAAGTTTCTAGAAATGATATGGAATGAGGGGTAGATTCATTGAATCTTATCTAATCTATCCTAATCCTAAATTTGACAATGGAGAATAAATAAAAAAATATCTTAATTCTCTATTTATAGGGATAGTTAGTTAGATGCAAGGTTTGTCATGTGTGAGAACCTAAGGAAGACAAGGAGTAAAGGGTGGTTCTTCATTCAGTGACCTAATTCAAGAGTATTCATTGGCATGCTAAGTAAGAAGGCTTAAGGGTATGAATGCTTGAAGGGTGAATAAGCTATCATAGCTAAAATGTGTAAAAGTCAAGCAAAATGGAGGACTAAAATAGAGACCTATAATCTTCAAATGGTGTTATAATTTTTTATTAGATCAAGCCTTACTATTACTCTCTAACAATTTGTATTAGTCTAAGGTAAATCCTTTGGATTAAGCCTGACCTAATAGTCATTTGTAAATCCTTTAACTGGGTGATAGTCCAAGTGAATGGTCTAAAGTACTCTAACAAGGATCAGTCCAAATAGGGTGATTGAAATCCTTTCATAGGGTCACATTTATTAGTGTATTGTAACCTTTAACAAGGTTGGCCTTTCATAGGGCATCACTTCAGAAGAATAAATAAGAGAAGCATGTTACTGGTGGTTTTTACCAACTTGGGCTTCCATGTAAATCATTGTGTCATCTATTATGTTTCATGTTTACATTTTTGCAAATTTATTTGATAGTAATCTACATGTTTTAAGTGATTGCATAATTTTATGGATGCATGCATAGTGATAAATATTTTTATGGGTTCATTAAGCTGTAAAAATATTTATTTATACATCTAGACCTTGGATAGCTGAATCACCCACCTCTCTCAGTTATTCTAAAGAATTCCACTAGATCCATGGTTGGACCTATTTACATGCCTAGGTGTTCCTACACTAACATTGTTCACTTACGAATATCTTATGTTCATCTTTGATCCATGAAACATGATAGGGTTCAAGATGCTCGAACCTTTGCAATTATAACTTAGTAACCAATTCTTATGATGCTAAATTTGTATAACTCCCACTATTAATAATCACAATCCAACATTTTCTAGTCATCTTACATCTAGTCTTGCAAATAGTTCTTCTAAGGATAGGTTCATCATCACTTACTTTATTACATAAGGTTCTTCTCACCATCAGGTTTCCTGTAGCCTTATGTCTACTCAGTAAACCATTGGTGTCTCCTTGAACAAAAAAATTTCTATTACCTTTGTTAGAAATATAAGGTAGGCAAGGTTACTAAGAGGGGAGGGATGGATCAGGAACCTATAAAACTCTATCTTACTTCACCAATTAATCCTTCATACAATATTTTGATCTAATTGTATGCATGAAAGAATGAAACCATATAAAAATTCATAACACTTTGACACAAGATATGGTGACCTAAAAACCTTCCAATTAGAAAGTAAAATTGGGGTAGGGATGAAACCCATAAGCTTTAGTACTACAATATAAAGTTAACCTATTAAGGCTTATAATTAACCAATTTTGGTGATTTTCCTTATTAGGAGCAATGAGGAATGTAAGGTCCACCTTTTTAAATGATTTACAAACATACAATGAAGTATGCACTCGATTAAGAGATTTAGAAAATAGTATTAAGTCTATCTTGTTAAAGGATTTGTCTAACGCACCTATTAGGATGATTTGATGGTTGATCTTTGATCTAAAAATTTGATTTGTTGGATGAGATTCCTTGTCTTGCAATGATCATTGATTGTGATAGATAAATCTCTATTGTCCCTTATACTTCTTATAGCATTCTTTAATTTGCACTTCTACTCATCATATACTCTTCACAGACTTACTTGGATATGATATAATGCATTACATATATACCAATCTAAATCATAACTTATAGGAGTTAGCTACAATACCAATTTCATCATAATTCACAATGTCAACCCAACTATTGTAAATCAAGTTTTGAAGAAAAACTTGGTGATGTTTTGATACATGGAAAACATTGTCAATGCTTGATAATCTTTGGCACTCAGTTAAACTTAAATCTCAGTACATACTAATCATTTCCAAGTAGCTTGAACTCGGTCAGCACTAGGTGACTTAGTGAACACTGTGAAACTTGGTAGCAACTGGAAATCTAGGTTGACACTGTATGACTCAATAAACACTAGATCCACTTCAGTAACCCTATGAATTTGGTAAAAACTGTAGAACTTCATTAACACTATAGAGCTTGGTTAACACTATGATCTTCTTCATTTCTACTAACTATCTCGATAGCCTTTGTTATTCTTGGTTTACACTTAATTTTATCTCTAAAGCTTGGTAAACACTACAAACTAACTCAGGTACTCAGTAGACATTGTATTCTAACTACTTAGCTTAGGAACAACTAAATTATTTGGTTAACACTACAAAATAAATGATAAGCTCAGTAGCAATGTACCCAATTGACTAAGTGTTGAGTTAGTAATAGAAAATTTGACTTTTGTGTCAAAAATCTCCCCCTTTGGCATTAGTGACATAAACACTTATCAAAAAATAAAATTGATCATTCAAAACTATAAGTCAAAACATCCTTTGCCATCATTCTATTTCTTCAAGTCAATTTTGACTATCATCTATTGTGGCCTGGTAACATACTCTAATTTTCTAATTTTTTAAAATTTCTTTTGTAAAGGTATTTTCTACTTATCCATACTACACTATACATCTCCCCCATACATACATCTCTCCTATATAAATGGATTATAGTATACTCCTCCTTTTCATATTACTTCTCCACCATTCTTATTTATATAATAAACACTTCTCTCCCTTTTTCAAATAAATGCCAAAGGTATATAATATCTATATGTTAATACCAAAATATGACAAGAATTCATAGTGTACCTTCAAAATAAGTACCATTATCTTGTCCCAGTTCTCTTGTAGTCCTATTTCGCTATTTGAAAATCACCTCTATAATTATTTTTCTTGAATCATCACTGTTGCACCTCCAAAAATTAATTGACTCTAGGTTTCACCTTAGATGTCTGATTTTGATGAAACAAAGTTTATTTGGGGTTTTTTTGACCTTCTAAATATGATGCCAATATCTTATTTGCACCAACAAGCTCCAATCTTGTCTTGCAAAAAAAATTCTCTCCTACTAGCCTAAAAGGACACATTTTCACAAAATTTCAAAAATAAAATAAAAATCTAAAAAGAGAAAATATAGAGATGCAAAAATATTTAGATCTCAAAAATTAATTGCACAAATCTAAAGAGATCATACCAATTTCACAAATTAGGCCTTTGAATTCCAGTTTGCAAATAAATTTTGCCTCATATTTGACTATGGCCTAGGGTAGGGAAATTTATGGTCAAAATTTACTGAATCGGTCCTCTAGATGAAACGGTAAGGTCCACTTTGGCTCTAGATGCTCCCAATAACTACAGATACTCTGAATTTGAATCATGGTCCTCTAAGAGGTGAAGCAAAATTGGTCTCTAATGGCTATGTGAAGAGAAGCTCCCTTAGCTCTAATACCATGTAATAATTTTTCTTAGGGAAAAATAACAACAAGATCAAGAAGCTCAAACACTAGAAAAGTATGGACCAATAATGGATGATCAAAATAACAATAATGAGAATATCATGTGTACATACAGACTAGAAGTGCCTGTATATAAAGCAATCTAGAATGACTAGGAGTTAGCAAAGTGATAAGCCTCACAACTAAGCATATGTCCACCAAGAGTGGATTATCCTCCATTGAGAAAAAAAGTTAGTGTGATGATGAGAGGATAAGAATACCAAGGTGTATCTTATAAAGAGATGTTGTAGAGACCATATGCTCAAATATAGTACAAACAATTGTGTTGTCTACACAACAACTCAGATGATTATGTAAACTCATGTGTTGTTAACAAGATAACTTATATGACAATGCATAATCCTAAGTTTCTATATGATAAATAATAAAATAATGCATTTAACCTAAGTAAACTTAAGTAAAGTGTAAAAATAATTAATTATCTACACTAACTCAATTTGAACTTCCACTGATAATTCCATCATGTGATCAGCTATGGAGAAGTTGTTAACATGGATGAGTGTCTTTTCATGTGCAATATGTTTCTATAATGCATGCATTTTTGGAATAATCATGCCTTGGATTTCTACAAGTGAGGCCTTGATCTTGGCTTCTTCCTTCAGTAATTTTCCCTTTAGATTTGTCAAATATCTGATCTTTGAATAATGTGTAGAACTATGTCTTGGGTCAAGTGATAGCTGGTGTACACTTGCCTTCATGTATTCATCTATCTCGGACAATTCATCCTTAATCTTCTTTGTGAAGATATATGTGTTACTTGACACACAATGATACAACATTATTAACAGAGGTTTCCAATGTACCAAGAATAGTAGTTAACTCTATTGGATTTATTGCAATTTTTTGTGCAACTTGTTCTAACACTCTATTCTCAAATTTCCTTTTAGCTCTTTGAAGTAGCTTCTCCTATCCATTCAATTCTTCATTGAATATGTGGAAAATTTCTACTAACTAATCAATAATAAGTTGAATATTATCAAGCTCAATACTCATACCATCAATGAATATACTCTTTATGTCTTCAAAAGTTTGATTTGCTTTCTTCTTTTCTTCTCTAATACCAATTGTTGGAAATATAAGGTAGGCAAGGTTACTAAGAGGGAATGATTAAATCAAGAACCAATAAAAATATTTCTTACTTCACCAATTAATCCTTCATATAATATTCTAATCTAATTTTGTGCATTAAATAATGAAAGGATATAAACATTCATAACACTTTGCCACAAGATATGGTGACCTAGAAACCTTCCAATTCAAAAGAAAAATTGGGGTGGGGAGGATACCCACAAGCTTTAGTATTGTAGTATAAAGTTAACTTGTTAAGGCTTACAATTGACCACTTCTGGTGATGTTCCCTATTAGGAGCAATGAGGTCTATGAGGTCCACCTTATTAAAGGATTTACAAACTTATAATCACTCAATTAAGTGATATAGCAAAGAATATTAATTCTACTCTATTAAAGCATTTAATTGATGCACTTTTTAGGATGAACCAATGGCTAATCTCTAATTTACTGAATGAGATTCCTTGTATTGCAATTATCACTTGAGTGTGATTCTATAAACCTCTATTGTCCCTTATACTGCTTGTAGCCTACTTTAATTCTCACTTCTTCTCATCATACTCTTCACAGACTTACTTGGATATGATATAATATATTATATATATACCAATCCAAATAATAACTTACTAGAGTTAGCTACAATACCAATTTCATCATAATTCACAAAGTTGGCTCAACTTCTATAACTCGAGTTTTGAAGACAAACTCATTGATGTCCTAATACATAGAAAGTATTGTCAATGTTCAAAAATATTTGGCACTCAATTAAACTTGAAACTTGGTCCATAATAATCACTTCCAAGTAGCTTGAACTCAGTTAGAATTGTGTGACTACATGAACACTGAGAAACTTAGTAGAATCTAGTGCTAAGTTGACACTATATGACTTAATCAACACTAGATCTAATTTGTTAACCTTGTAAGCTTGGAAGATACTATTGAACTTGGTTAACTTTACAAAGCTTAGTTAACACCATGATCTTCACTTTGACTAACTAGCTTAGTAGCCTCTGCTACACTCATTTTTCAATAAAATTTATCTTTAAAGCTCGGTAAACATTACAAACTAACTCAGGTACATGGTAGATATTGTATTCTAATTATTTAGCTTGGAAACAACTAAATCACTTGGTTAACACTGAAAACTAAATGATAATCTTGGTAGAAACTATAGAGCTTGGTGGCAATGCAAACAATTGACTATGTGTTGAGTTACTAATAGACAAATTGACTTTTATGTCAACAACCTTGCCCACTCTCAAAGGATCTACATTCAAAAGATCTATACCCTTCTTTATCACATCTAAAACAATTAGCATGAAAACCACCTCTAGAATAAGAATCACCTCATCCTTAGTAAGAACTAGTACCCCCTCAATAGGAATCACCACCTTTCGACTTGGTCTTGGCTTTATCTTCATTATTCCATTCAAATTTTCCCTTATCTTGCATAGAACTATAAATTTGCCACCTTCTCCATAAGATCTACCTTTGCCTCTTTGGAATCAACCACATCTATCTTTTTATCTTTGTTCATACTTCTTTGTCGAGATTTACTTAGCTTTTAAGGTATATTGATACGCTTCCTCCACACTTTCTTGTTTGAAAAAACTAATTTCATCTTGAATTCTAGATATCAATCCATTTATGTACCTTGCAATTTTTTCAACATCATCATGTACATGTCTAGATTTGATATCCAATCTATATAATTCCTCAGTATACTATTTCACAGTCATGTCTCTTTCTCTCAAATTTTTCATCTTTCTCAACAAACTAACATGATAATCAACATGAACGAATTTTTTCTTCACCTTGTTCACCATCTTCAGCCAAGTTCTAATCTTCTACTTTTCTCTCCTTTGTCTCTTAGTTTGCAAATTCCTCCACTACAATGAGGCATGTCCTTTCAACCTTGTAACTACAATCTTCACCATCCTATTATTAGGAGTGTTTTCATACTCAAAGAACTTCTTCGTTTTAGAGATCCAATCTAACACAACATTGATATCGACTTTTTCATCATAAGGAATAACTTCGACAATAGGTTTTGAATGTTCCCTTGACAATATTTCATTCCCTTGACAATATTTCAACAACCTTTCCTCATCTTGATCTTCCTCAAGTTCTAGATTAGGATTTGGTGTTTTTTCTTCATATTCACTCAAATCATCAAGATGCACTCCTCTTCTTTTGGTTGTCTCTACAACATCTAATATAGCTGCAATATATCTCAATGTATCTAATACTATATTTTCAACGTTTCCTCTTCCTCAAACCATCTTTACAATTAGGTTCTTGCAAGATCATAAACCTCTGCAAGTTATAGGTCAAATCCATAGATTTGCAACACTACAACCCAAATCATTTTAGGGTTATACATGATCCAATCTCCACAAGGATAAACCTTAAGCTTTGATACCACTTGATGAAGGGAGGGATAAGATAACTAGGGCCAAATGTACACCTAACACATGGAGGGATGAGATAACTAGGGCCAACGGCACACCCAATTATTCAAACTAATTGAAAGAGTAAACACAATGGAAAATAAACACCAAATAACAAAAATCTCAAGAGATAGAAGAAAAAATGCCTTCATATATTCATCAAAGATATCAAATACATGCCTAGCTATAAGACCTTATGGATTATGACCAACATTACACTTCACTTTCAATCTTCAATGATCAAACTTGCATTTCATCTTTCTTCTACTCCTACTATGCTTCTACCATTTAAATTTTCTACCTAAGACTCTACTAATGACCTCTTTAAATACATGCATGACCAAAATTTGTCTTGTTGCAAATACAACCAAAATAAACTATCATATTAAATGCTAGGATAGACCACAATTTAGTTCACAACAAATATCAACAACCAGGGTGAGTGGATCGAGGAAAGGGCAAGGATGAGTCAACAAAGGAGGCTCAAGGGATAATATCTTCATAAAGACCCTTCATAATGGCTTGTAAGAGCAATGAATGGGCTTGTAAGAGTCTTTATGGCTTTGTAAGAGCATTGAAGGCTTAGTGGTTGGGATATTTTGGAGGGAGTTGAGATTGTTGACTTTGCTTGGCTTAGGAAAGTCTTAAGCTTACTTAGGGAATGTCACAAGGTTAGGGGGGGGATTAGAGGTGATTTAGGATTAGACTAAGCTTGTTAGAGATATGCAAGTGGATGGCATTCAATGAGGGTGGGTGAGTTAGTGCCTAAGCTTGGTTAGTATGGGTGGATGGGGTGGATTAGGCTAAAAAGGGGTTTAGGATAGTTTAGGGGTTATTAGATTTGAGGGCTTTATTTATCAAATAGATTTATTTAATAAATGAGGATTTTGGAATTAGATAGGAGAATAGGATTTATTGATAAATAATAGGTTATTTGATTTATCAATTAGGACTATAGATGATTTATTAAATTAATTAGCTAGGGGATGACAAAGGATTAATTAAATAAGAATTTAATTAATGATTCTTTTAGAGATGGCTAAATTAGATTACCAAAGCGATGTAATCAAATTTAGGTATCTACATTTTGCCCCTCTTTGATATAGTGTTGAGACAACACTATTTCAAAGAAGTTTGAATGAAGAAGACACAAGGAAGATGTTTTAGCAACAAGGTTGCCCCAATCTCGGATAAGAATAGGAGAGACTAGACGTAGAGATGCCCCCTCAAGAAGGTGGTGGGGAGAGAAAATGAGGCTCGACGGCTTCTTGAAAAATACAAGAATCTGGGATAAGCAAGGAGACTCAGAGTGGCAAAGAGAAGGGGCTGAATTAGCTCAAACTCTCACTAAGGGAAAATGATAAAGGGAGGATCAAATGCTCAAAAGGAAGCAAGCTTAAGACTTTAGGGATTGTAGAGGATGAAGGAGTGGAGTGCTATAAAAAGGAATCTAGGATAGGGAGATGGATGATGGGATGATAAAGCTGATGCAACAAGATTTCAAAGAGTCAGATTAGTGAAAGATGGGTTTTGGAGATCCTTAGGACTAGGATTGTGGATCTCGAAAGATGAGGCTTGGTGGATTGATTGGATTGGTGGATCCATAAGACTAGGATTGTGGATCCCTAAATCTAAAAGTGAAGAGTGATTCAAAAAGATACTAATGCATAAGCTGGGGTAGGAGAGATGAATGCTGGATATGGATGGGGGATAATGGAGATGAAAGGAAACCATTGAAGCCTTTTGAGTGTGGGGATACTTCAAAAAGAAGTACCACCATGTAGTTGAGTAGTAGATTTGCTATAAGACTATTGGTTAATTGCCAAGGTTACCAAGAACATCAAGGCCTTTTCACCAACTGTCGAGAGGATTGATGAACTGACTCAAGAAAAACATGCAAGGATTGCCTCAGCATCACACATGAATCCCAGAGGAAGCAGTGTGGAACCGACATTGGGTAACCCACAAGTAGAAAAGAAAAACAAATAAAAGACCTGATCAAAACCTTATTCTCAGATTGCCTCATTCGTAGTATACCATGATATGGAAGACCATGGCAACCTTAAGGAGGGAACAAAAGATTGCTTGAAAAAGATACTTCAAGACCCAAAGGGAAGATTCCAAATCAAAAGAAAGTGAAAATCCTAAAGAGAACTGTTTGCCAATGAGATGGGTGGGATGAGGTACTAATGAACCAAGATCAGATAGAGGAAAGCTATATCCTACAAGGATCTATCAGAGAGCACCGAAGCTGATGGATCTAGATGAGTGATGCATCTAGCAAGCTAAACTAAGAAGGATAACACTCTAGTGACAAGAGATCTAGCTAAAGGATGCATTAGAATAGCTAACCAAGGGTTGTGCGATGTGTGCAAGATGCTAATCAAGGAGGAACTGACAAGAAAGCTGGATAGATACAATGGTACTAAGCTAAAGACGATGTACAAGATGACAGACCAAAATATGTTACAAATGTACAAGGTTGTTCATGTTTTTGTTTTTGTGAGATGGAAATGTTTGTGAAGGGTGGGATGTCTGCAATAGTTGATAGGCAGATAGGTAGATGGTTTGCAAAAAGCTTAAGTGAAAATGGGATTCTTTGTGTGCATGTGATAGGATACAAACTAGGATACAAGCTTATTTACATGCTAGAATATGGTACAAGCTATGATACAAGGGAGGATACAAGATTTAAAAGCTTTGGTACAAGATTTACAAGCTGAGGTACATGATTTAGAAGCTGAGGTACAAGATTTACAAGCTGTACAGGAGGTATTTACAAGCTCCATTAGATTTTGGATATTTGGTTGGAACACCAAGGGAACAAGCAGGTGTTTTATAGGATGGTGGGTGAATGGATGAGGGATAGGATAGTGATAGATAATCGATTAGTCTTAGTACACAAGGCACATAAATTACCAAGTTTTCACCAAGGTACCTATCCAAGGCACTTGAATTGCCAAGTTTTCACCATTGGACACTGATTTCTCTTTACTTTTTTTTTTGTATTTTTCAAAAGCTGGGTATACCAAGGATCTTCAAGCATAGAACTTCTTGAGATGAATGATGTTAGTAGCATAATTCAAGAGTTCTCCTTTTGGTGTAGATAGCTGATAGGCTCTAAAGCCAAAGGATGCAGTGACAACATAAGGACCAAGCCAGGTAGGTTCAAACTTGCCTTTCTTTTCTCGATCTGCTTGGACTTTCATGTTTTCTTTGAGGACCATGTCACCTCGCCAAAAGTTTCGTGGAAGCACCTTCTTGCTGAAATTCCTTTTGAGATGAATTTGATAGACTGTGAGATGATCATAGGCTTGTTGTCACTTCTCGTCTAGGAGATCTAGCTGGGTAAGCCAAGCTACTTTGTATTCTTCATCTGATATTTTCCCTTGCAAAGATAAGGAGGGAAGTTCAACCTCGATGGGTAGTACCGCTTTGGCACCATAGACTAGGGAGTATGGAGTTGTGCCTGTGGATGTATGAAAGGAGGTTCGATAGGCTCATAGGGCTGGATTTATTTGTAGGTGCCAATCGCGGCCAGAGTCATTGACAACTTTCTTTAGGATTTTGAGGAGGGTTTTGTTAGTTGCCTTTGCCTAGCTGTTACCTTGTGGGAAATAAGGGCTAGAAAAGTGGTGATGGATGTAGAGGGAAGTGCATAATTCTTCTATGTTGAGATTTTCAAAGTTACCTCTGTGGTTGGTGAAGATGGTGGATGGGATGCCAAAGCGACAAACAATGTGTTACAAGATGAAATTGGAGACCTGAACTCCTGTAGCTGAGACTAGGGGGATTGCTTCCACCCATTTAGTGAAATAGTCTATAGCTGTTATTATCCATTTATGTCTATTAGATGAGAGGGGTGTGATAGTTCCAACTAGATCAAGGCCCCAACAAGCGAAAGGCCAAGGTGGTGCAATAGGCTATAGATCCTGTGCTGGAGCGTGCATAATATTTGCATGTTGCTAACATGGGAGACATTTTCTAACAAAGTCACAGGAGTCTTCTTCAATGGTAGGCCAATAGTAGCCTGCTCTAAGGATTTGTCACGCTAGGACAATACCACTTGTGTGGGCACTGCAAAGTCTAGAATGTACTTCTTTTGACACCATCATACCCTCATTTTCATCTAAACATCGAGAGAGAGTATCGTGATAACCCCAACAATATAGGGTATTGGCTATGATAACATAGCGGTATGATTTTAGAATGAGGTTTTTGCATTGGGTACATGTGAGGTGAGGGGATATGATACCATCGTTAAGGTAAGCATGAATCTCATGGTTACAAGGGGATTGGGGACCAACCAAGATACAAACACGATTTGAATCCTCATTCGCATAGGCGGGTGTGAGGAGTTGCTCGACAAAAAACTCATAGTGTGTAGCTGCTTGGGGAATTTCCAAGAGCGAGCCTATAGTAGCCATAGCATCTGCTGCTTTGTTCTGTATCTGAGGTACTTGTGTAAACTAAAACCTTCTAAAATGTTGGGTTAGCTGATCAACTAGCTCTTTGTAGGGTAATAGCTTTTCATCTTTGGTTTGATATTCATTTAGGGCTTGCTTGATGATGAGCTGAGAATCGCCAAAGATTTGTAACTCAGTGATGTTCCATTCTACAACTATCTTTAATCCTACTATGAGGGCCTCATATTCAGCTATATTGTTGGTGCTAGGGAATTGTAGCTTGAAGGCTTTTGAAATGTAATCTCCTTGAGGTGTGACCAACAATATTCCTGCCCCTGATCCATGAGATGTGTATGAGCCATCAAAATAAAGTTTCCATGGAGGTTGTTCTTCAATTAGACAGATATGCTCATATGGAAATTCTGTGATCAAAGGATATGCATCTATTAGAGGTGCATCAGCTAGGTGATCTGCTATAGCTTGCCCTTTGATTACCTTTTTGTCCACATACTGGATGTCAAATTCGCTAAGGAGCATAACCCATTTGGCCAAATGGCCTATAAGTGTTGTTTTGGAGAGCATATACTTGAGAGGGTTGATCTTGGAGACTAGTTGGATGGTATGACTTAGCATGTAGTGGCGAAGCTTTTGAGTTGAGAAAAAAACTGCCAAACAAGCTTTTTCCATAGGAGTATAATTGAGTTCATAACTAACTAGGGTTCTACTGAAGTAGTAGATGGCTCTTTTTCTGCCGTAGTCATCAAGCTGTGCTAGAAGTGCCCCTAGAGCAGTAGGTGTTGTTGATATGTACAAGATCAAGGGACAACTAGGAACTGGTGGAACCAAGATAGGGGGATTGGCGAGATACTACTTGAGCTGATTGAAGCTGCATTGACATAAAGGATCCCACTTGAAGTTTTCACCCTTCTTCACTAAATGTGTAAATAGCGTACACTTATCTGCAAGTTGGGAGATGAAGCACCGAATAGATTGGAGTTTTCCTTGAAGAGAGCGAAGCTATCATAGTGTCTGGGGAGGAGGCATGTCTAAGATAGCCTTAGCCTTCTTGGGGTTGATCTCTATACCTCGTTTAGACACTATAAATCCTAGAAGCTTACCAGATGTGACCCCAAAGACACACTTCTTTGGATTCAGCATGAGATGATATTTGGCTAACCTATCAAAGACTTCCTCCAGGTCAGCAAGATGATCCATGAAGGTATGAGACTTGACCAAGATATCATCCACATAATCCTCCAAAATGCTATGGATGAGATCATGAAAAATGGTTGTCATAGCTCTTTGATAGGTAGCCCCAGCATTCTTTAGGCCAAAAGGCATCATGTTGTAGCAAAAGGTTCCCCAAGGGTAGTGAATGTTGTCTTATGCCTATCCTCTTCTGCAATCTTGATTCGATTATACCTAGAAAATCCATCCATGAGGGACAAAATTTCATGTCCAGCTATAAGATCTACAATCATATCTATGTTGGGCAAGGGAAAATCATCTTTTAGACAAGCTTTGCTAAGATCTCTGAAATCAATGCAGATTTTGATGTCACCGTAAGGTTTAGTGATGGGGACCATGTTGGAGATCCACTCTAAGTAGTCAATAGGTCAGATTACCTTAGTAGCTAACATTCTTTCTAATTTAGCTTTGACCAGTAATGCCACCCTGCGGTGCATTTTTCTAAGCTTTTATCTGACAGGCTTGATCGTTGAATTGACTGCAAGATGATGAACTATGAGCTTTGGATCAAGTCCCGGCATGTCTTGATATGACCATGCAAATTGGCCAATGTTCTCTCTTAAGACCTGAAAGAGGAGATCAGCTTGGTCTTGTGATAGGGATGCAGCAATGTGAACAAGTATAGGGATCTCTGAAGAACCGATGTTGACTTCTCTAGTATCCTCAATTAGAATAGAAGACACCTCTAGTCTATTATCTTGAGGGGGCAATGCTAAATCCTCATGTTCTGCTTGTGACTCTGGATTTTCTTGCTGAGGGGCTCTCTTTGCTGCCTTAGCTAGTCCTTAATTCACCTTAGTTCCAGTTTTGGGTGTATTGGAACTAGGTTGGGGATTTTCTCCAAAATACCCCTTGGGATCTAGCTTATAGATATAGGTAGAATCTAAATTTGTTTTCTTATGAGGTGTTTCAGCTGCCATGAATCTTAGAAGTGCTTCCTTTGATGTGAACTCATCAATGTGTATGACACTTGGTTGGTCCCAATCTATGAGTTGTGGATGGGCGAGTGGTAAGTCAATAAGGTGGATGGATAGTTCTTGGAGAACAGAGTCTTTGAGGGAGATTTGGTCTGGGATATCATCGTAGGCTCTCTTTTCAACTTCCTTAGGAATGTCTTCTATTTCAACAAGGTCGCAGTGAATGTTCAAAAAAGCGTGACCATCCATATTGGTGCCCCCAGTTGTGGGTATGCCAAAGCCAAGGCCTGTCTTCGATTCCCACTTGTGTGCATCGATGGGGCACTGCATGCCTCTTTCTTCTGGTCCTAGACCACCACCTTGATAGTTCTATTTGTCAGTGATGAACTTATGGTCTTGGGGATACTTCTGGCTGAAGTAATCAAGGTGTGCTTGATTTCTTTGAGGTGCATCCTTATGTAACCAATTGTTGATATTTGGAGTGAGCTCCTCATGAAGAGGGATTTTTGAGGATACAAAGGTTGTTGGGCCAAACTATTTGTATCAAGGAGGTGGAATCTCCTTAGCTTTGTGATATGTCAGTCATCCATGGGAATGTGGATCAAGTGGGAGTGCCCCGACAAAAAATGCATCTGACAGACTATACTCTCCACAACCGTTGTTATTGATCTTCACGGTTGACAAGGTGGAGGCGAGGATGGTTTTTGGGTCATTATAAGTGTGGGATGAGCTGGCGATGGATGTGCTGATATCAATTCTAGGGCAATGGTTTGTATATGAAGCTTCAATCACATTGCAGTAAGCAAAGGGTTCTGGATCGGCATGGATGGTTACCTTAGTGCCTTGATGTGGAAATTTGATGCACTGATGGTAAGTGGATGGAATGGCTTTCATGGCATGAATCTATGGGCGACCGAGGAGGATTTTAAATGGTAGGTTTAGATCAATAACATGGTAGAGTGTCTCTTGCATGACTGGCCCAACCTTGATTGGCAGAAAAATAGTTCCTTCTATGGTTCTTTCCAAGTTGTCATAAGCTTTGATGGTGATAACCTCATTGATGATATCTGCCTCAGTATACCCAGCTTGTTTTATGAATTTTAGGGTGCAAATATTCAAGGCTAATCCATTATCTATCATTACTCTTTTCACAGAAAAATTGGATACCATGATGGCTATGCGAAGCGAAAGGGTGTGATCTGGCTCGACCATGGGTATGTCGGTGGGTTTGAATGATAGGGCACATGAGGAGGATAGGTGTCCAACAAGATTATGAAAATTAGTAGCATTGATATCTGAAGGGACATGGGATTCTATAAGAGCACTGTCAAGGATGTTCTTGTACACAGGACTGGTGCGAAGAAGGTCTAAAATTGAGATTTGGGCTGGCATGTTCCCAAGGTGTTCCAAGATATTGTATTGGCTTTTTGATGGAGCTGATGGTGCTGGTGAAACTGGTGGGCCTGCGATGTTAAATTGCACTCTTTGAGTGGTGACTACACACTTTTTGTTTAGTCCTTGGATATTGATAACATTGACAAAAGGCTCTTTCTCGGATATACAACCTATGAGGCTACCATAGTCTATATAGGATGAAGTGTGGTCATTGTTCTTCCCATGCTATTGGTTTGGCTGGTGGTTGTTGGTGTTGTTGTTGTTGGCTTGGATAGGTGCTTTCCAGGATTTTGGTTGTTGTGAGGAGGAAAAGCATTTTGATAGATCTGTAACCCTGCATTGGGAGAGGTTTGGGCACCAACGATGATTTATTTTTGATTAATAAGGTCTTGCACATAATCTTTCAATTTCATGCATCTGAGGGTAGCGTGACCTTTTACCCTATGAAATTTGCAGTACTCATTGTCTTTGTACCATGTAGATTTGGATTGGCTTGGGTCAATTTTCTTGGTAGGAGGAAATTTGATGAGGTTTTCCTTGACTAATTTCTCAAAAATGACATCCAATGGCTCACCAAGGGGTGTATAGTTTCTAGGTGCAGGTTGGAATCTAGGCTTTTGCCCTGCAGCTACATTGATGGCATTAGCTTGATTGCTAGACCTTGAAAGTTGGGTCTTGGATTATGGTTTTGATAGCTTTGGTTATTTTTTTGTTGGTAGTTGATAGCTTGTTGATTGTTTGGTTGATATGGTGGGTTGGACTAGTTTTGAGAGGGACCAACAATATTCACATGTCTAGTGTCAGTGATGCCATCTGTTGCAATGTGCTTGTTTTTGTTCCAATACCTAGACTTGTCATTGGAATGTGTTTGATTTTGGTTGGGCTCCTTGTAAATCTTGACCACACCATCTTTAATGAGTCCTTGCTCAAGGATCATTCCTTTTTCTTTGATATCTTTTTAGGTCTGCAAATAGTTCATGGTCATGTGGTGAGCCAAGCTGGGATGGGCATTATCAATAAACATTTTCACCAAATGGTGCTCTAGCAAGGTGCAAGATATGCGAGTGGTAAGGGTTTTCCATCTTTGTAGATATTTGGGAAGGCTTTCTCGACATTTTTGCTTGGTGTAGACAAGTTCAACTACTGATAGCTTTGTTTCAACAAGATGGGCATATTGGGCTACAAATGCCTTAGATAATTCAACAAAATTTTTAATTGTGCCATAGGGGATTCTATAAAACCATTCCAAAGCTGGTCCGGCCAAGCTTTTGGGAAAGAGACACAAGAGGAAGACGTCATCGTATGCCACTTCTTGGCAGTGCATGTAAAACTCTTTGATATGTGTGACAAGGTCTCCTTTTCCTCTGAATTTGTCAAAATTGGGTGTCTCAAAGTGTTTGGGAAATGGTGTCATGGTAATGGCTCTGTCAAATGGGTAAGGACACACATTCTCAAATTTTAAGGTTTTTGGATCATTTCCCTCCTGGATGTTTTTCAAAACTGTCTTCATGGCTTCCCATTTTGAATTAATGGGTGATGGCTGGGGTGCCCCCAATGTAGGAGTGCCTTGAGGTAGATATGTGCTAGATGGGGCAATGGAATAATGATGGCTTTGAGGTATGGGCTGGTAGGGATTGTACATGGCTTGAGCAACTGAATGGTGGATGATGGGTTGCTGAGGTGGAGGGGGCACATATTGCTACATGTGTTGTGAGGCTTGCTACTGATACTGAATTTGAGGTTGGGATTGAGGAACATAGAATGGCTATGGGATAAATGGATTGCTTTGTGGAGGTAAGGTATAAGATGGTTGTGAAGCTTGGAGGAAGGATCGGGGAGTGTGTGGAACTTGACTTTGGATTTGAGGAGTTTGACCAATATAGGTGGGTTGTGTCCCCATTTGGGAGGGTATCTGCATGGCAAAGGAGGCCAATTAATTGGTGGTTGGTGGTGGTGGATTTCCTCCTAGAAGTGGCATAGAAAAATAGTTGGTGATAGGAGGTAATGGATTAGTTTGTGGTGGAGGTGGTGGGAATTGAAAGCTTGGGAATGGAATTGATGGGGTTTGATAGCTTGGTGGTTGGATTTGAAATCTTGGTAGAGTGGTGGCAGGAGCTTGGGTCACTTGAGAGCTAGGCAGAACATTGGTAGTAGCTTGTGGGGTTTGATAGCTTTGTGGAGTGAGGGTAGTAGCTTATGGATTTGTGGTCGATGGCACTAAGCTCCAAGGGCCTAGTGGAAATGATGGAATTGTGTTCTGAGCTAAGGTAAACAAGCTAGGGATGATGAAGGGTTGATTACTTGGCCCCATGGGTGGCATCCCGGTTGTGTATTGATGAGGTTGGCCAAAGATACTAGCACTGATTTGGGAGATGGGTGGATTTGGAAGGCTAGGTTGGGGAGCAGCAGCAGCAATAATTAAGGGAGTGAATGGTGAGGTTTTTTGGACAAAGGGGGTTTGGGATGGAGTGATATGGACCAATGGTGGAGTGGTGGTGGCTAGATTGGCTTTGGAGGGAGATTTCAACTTGAGTGGAGGCTGGTATGTTTGGGTCTGTTGGATCATGTGGGGTGGGTTGAGGCTCTTCGTTTGGCACATATTGAGGATAATTTGAATCATAAGAGCCTATGGGTGGTGGGAGTTTCTCAAACAAGGGGTGAATGGATCTGATAAAGGGGGAGGTCTTCCAAAGTCGAAGGCTCCAATGTTGTCCCTTCAAAAGTTAGCCATGATTGTTTCCTTGTTTTTGTCTATAATGGCATTCACCAATACTGCATTTCTTGGTTGGTTCATGAAAGCTTCAATGTCAGTAGGTGATGGTATAGAATTCTCTGGGCTAAAGGATGGTTGAGTGCTCAAGGGTAGTGATGCTATTGGATCCAAATGATAGGGCTCCATTGTTTCCTTCTTCTTCTTTCCTAAGCGAGTGATGGGTGGCATCAAAATGCAGAATGTTCCTAGGGATGAGATGCAACAATGCTGATGGATGCAAAAGTGGGGAAGGCTTTTCTATGCAAATGATTTCCTAGGTTGAGGCAAAGTTATATGATAAAACCTAAGGATGATTGAGTTGGGAATTCTAACTTCAAAGATATGTTGCCAAAGCATGAAAGGTTTGCTTTCCTATGTGCAAGCTTGGTGGTGATTGTGTCAACTTCAGGATAGACTAATGATCCTTTAGGAAGAACACAAGACTGACCACTTGTGGATCCCAACCTTTAGGTCAAGGTGATGAGGGATAACAAGTGACAAAGCTAGATTACCCTAGAAAAAGCTATGTCAAAGGGATAACCTTGGTGAGGCTAGTGGATTTGGAAGATGTTAGGAATGGCAAACTTTTGGCAAAGTGACAACAATTTTGAAGGCATGGATGCGAAGCTTTTGGATTGCTGGCTAGATGGTTTGGTTCTAAATGAGATGGAAGAGCTAAAATGCTTAAGGGGATGACTAAGGATGGTTGTCTTATCTACAAGGATGACTCTAAAGTGAGGCTTATACAAGAAGATGTGGAGAAATAAGGGGGTCTAATCACAGAAATCATGCCTAGTTGGTAAGGCATAAGCAGAGTTAACACTTGGATGTTGGTTAAGTTGGATGGTGCAATCTAACAGGCATCTTGAAGGGCTTTGTAAGTAGCTTTGTCTTCTACTTTGTGGAGTTTGGCAATTTGAGGGCTTGGTTTTATTTCCTTTCTCTTGGCTGAGAGTTCTTGGTATGCTTGAGATGGCTTGAGTTTGACTTTGTGAAACTTCTATTTGGGTTTGGGTTGTTCTGACATAAATTCCCAAATCTACTTGGTTTTGAGAGATCTTGATTGTTTTGCTTCAACTTGTTCAACTTTTGAAATAGGCAGTGACTACGCTAAGTGTTCCCTAAGCTAAGATTGACCAAGTTTGGCAAACATTCATTCAACAAAGAAAAAAATTAAGCAATAGATAGGAACAACTAGATAGAAGTTTTTTGATTCTCAGAATGTGATACTTGCACCAAGGAGTGTGTATGTTTTACAAATATTTTTATCAGTCACTTCAAACACATTAACACCCTAGATGGTTATCTACAAGGTTGACAGTTGGTTTAGCTAGGGAGTCCTCGATATACCCAAGGTAAGTGAGGTCCAAGTTTGTAGATGAAACCAAAAAGATGTCACACAGTCGAGAGGAGCGGTAACCCACTTCTCCTCTTTCACTTCTCAAGGGTATAAAGTTCCTTGAGGCTTAGCCTGAGTGACGAAATCTTGGTTCTAAGAGAGGTGTCTTTGGATTCACCTCCCAATTTTTATACTCTGCCAGAACGCTGGATTTGAGGTTGTCCAAGGGGTGATGAAATCCCCAAGTAGGACTCTTAAAAAGAGAAACAAGGTTTTGGATCCTAATCTTATGCACCCAAGATGGCCTCGAAATATGACAAGGGGAGAGAAGACTTGGATGACCTTGGGCTAAAAAACATGCTTGTTCTTTTACCAATTGACTCTTATGTGTGCTGATCTAGACCTTGCAAGCACTCATGTTTAAGAGACAATGTTTAATTCCAACTTTGAAATGTGCCAACAAAGAAAAATCAATCAAAGAATGCAAACAAGAAGAAGAGTTAGGGTCAACAAGAAAGTAAACCCGCACACCCAGAGGCCCTCCACGTCAAGTATCGATTAATTGTATTTAAGGCATTCAAGATTGAGTGTTTGGTCATTTTAAACCCAAAACAAAGATGTGTGAAACTCGATTGTCAAGCACGCGCCCAAAGGCCCTCCACGTCAATTGGTTGTTCAGTTTTAAAATCCAAACTTGAAGTGTGATCGATTTTATCTAGATTTTTGGACATTGAAGAAATCTTATAAGTTTAAGACAAACCCTCAAAAAGAGAATTAAGTAGAATCTGATTATGGAACACTTAACACTCTCTTAGTTGGACCCATCCCCATAGATGGCATTGAGATTCCAACCAATGGTTAAATTGATGGGTGATTAAAGAGGGTCAGTCCAATGAAGAAACTACTAAATTTGATTTTTGTTGATTTGTTTTTAACTTAACAAATTTCTTAAGTGTTCAAAAATTAACTTTGCCTAAGTTGCATGCAAAAAAGAGATTTGTTTTTTCTTTTTAATGCACAAAAAATTGAAGTGTGAGATATTGCAATGGTTAGTTGATCTTTTGCATTCAAGATTGAGTTTGTTTGTTTTAGTCATGCATTCCAAGAAAAATTTTGATTTTTATCAATGGCATTCAAGAGTGTGTTTTGAACAATATACATTCAAAAAAAAAATGTGTTTAACCATTCAAGTTCATTCCACAAAAAACCTAAAAAATATGATTAAATTTGTTGCTCCAACTTGCAATGAGACAAAAAACAAAATTGATTAGTCACCCAAAATCTTCCAAAATGAAAGCTTAACTATGGAAATTTTTTTTTAGCTTTTTTGGTTCTTTAGTCATTCACTAAAAAAGGATATAGGTTTCTCTCCATCCACATCATTCAACTATGTCAAGATGATTGATATGCTTGACTCACCCCTAAGGGTATAGAGAATAAAATATGTATCAAATCTGGGATTGATAATGGTAGGAGTTGATGCTATTGCTACTTTGATTTCTTTAAAACTAGCTCTCCCTTCCTTTTCCAAGTGAAAACCATATTATTCAATATCGTTGTAAGGGGTTTGACCATGGTAGCAAGGTTAGGAATGAACCTTCTTATAAATTTGATCTACCAAGGAAACTTTGTAGCCCCTTCTTATGACTAGGAAGTGGAAGAGAAAGGATTGCTTTTATTCTTTTTGGATCAATGGTTAAGCCATCCCTAGACACAATATGTCCTATAAACTTTCCTTGACTGGTGGAAAAAACACACTCTCTTGAATTTAAGGACACACCATAATTCCCTTTATTTGATGAGCACCCACCTCAGATGACCAAAGTGGTCTACCACATTCTTTGTGTGGAATGTTATGTCATCAAGGTAGACTAGCACAAGTTTCTCAAGCATGCTCTTGAAATCCATCTCCATTCTTCTTGGAAGGTAGCACCTACATTGGTTAATCCAAAACATATCTCGCTATAGGAATAAGTGCCCCATTTAGTAGTGAAGGTTGTCTTGTATCTATTAGACTCCTAGACTAACACTTGGTTATAACCTGAAAACACATCTAGGAAGGAAAACCTTTTAGAGCCACTAACTTGGGATAAGATGGTTACATGGAAGGGAGAGGATGGTGATCTTTGATAGAGGCCCTATTTAGGTCTCTAAAATCTACACATAATCTGATTTCTCCACTCTTCTTTTTAATAGGAACAAGGTTGGCTACCCAAAAGGAATTCTCAATAGGAAAAATAATATTAGCCTCTATTAGCTTGGATAGATCTTTTCTCATCATAGGTTCAATCTTAGGATTGATTGGTATTTTCTTTTTCCTAATAGGATTTGCATCACTATTTAAATCTATGGTATGTTGAAACAAACTTGGGTCAAAACCCTTTAAATTATCATATGTCGATGCAAATAATTCATTTAATTCTTGACATAAATGAACAAAACTTTCTTCTTCAACTTCGAAGCATGTATTTCCAAAATTGTGAAACTTTCCATTAGCATGGTAGCTAGTATGTGATCATCTTTATTTGTAGCTAGGTTCAGACCCTTTCTCCTTGCTTGATCATTAGATTTGAAAATGACTTCTAAAGTGATTAGACGAATAGGAAACTTATTGGAGCTAAGGTTCATGATTTGATCACAATATTGGCTTTGTAGCTTGGACTGATTCCTATTAGAGAATTCTACTTCACTTTGTAAAAAGTTTATAATTTGAACATCAAAGTTGAACACTTGCAAATTGTCATGGTTATTTGGAATTACAAGTCTTAGAAAGATTTTGATGTGTTTCTCTCTTTTGTCCTCAACAGGTTGTGGTACATCATAGTGAGCACTTATTTTTGCAAATCTATTAGCATATTTTTTAACTTGTTCTTGGGCCACTTTGGATATTGAATGCTTGGAAGCCTTCAAGAAGATCCCAAAATTTGTGCTTGTATGATTTGAGTATATTACTATTTGTGATGTTTTGGATCCTTACTTGGTTAACAATCAACTCACTATCTTGAAAGACCTTTAAATATTTGATCCCCCTCTTTTGTGCAAGTTGGAGGCCTTGAATAGATACTTCATATTCTACTATGTTGTTAGGACAATAGAATTGAAGCCTATAACAGAAATAAGATTTCTCGAAACTAGGGGAGATAAGACTTACACAAAATCTTGAGCCATTCTTATTTCTCAAGCCATCAAAGAACATGCTCCATAATCCATCAATGTTACCTTCTATTTTTATGAGATTAGGAATAGGAACACCTTTCTCCAATATGCAATATGTACCAAGGCCTGTCTCTTTACCTTCTTGTACTGGATCAGATTGAAAAGAACTAGACCACTCATCTAAAAGATAATTAGGCACCCTATTAGGAGAGTATCAGGTTCATGTTTTATGCACTTATCATTCATCTCATGAATTTTACAAGTCATGTTTGTAGGGCTAGGTGTGTATGTCACTATGTGTTTAAGGGCCAACAATTCTTTCCTTATGGAAGCTTGTGTCCAATATCTTGTCCTAAAGAACATATTGGACCAATATGATGCAATATAACAACTTATCTATGCAATGAATTCTCTTGAAAGGCAAATGAAAAAATGTGGAGAAAGCTCAACTACTAATATCTCTTGAGTGATAGTACAACTAGGGCATGTGTGCAATGCCATTTCCACTTTTTTAGGATCCCTACTATTGTAATAAAGCTACCACCTAGCTAAAGTACATCTCTAACCATTGGTTCATATTTAATACCTATTGGCTCTTGAATTAATAGCTTTTGAATAACTTAATGATAGGAAGAAATACATCTAAAGGAAGATAATTCCCATGTTTAACATACCTATTCAGACATTGGGGCCAAATATAAGGCTATACTCCTTCTTCAGGCTCTTTAAGACCCAGGTAGGTGAACCTCACCTTTTTTTTGCATGGTACCAACTCTAAAAGCATACAATCTAAATCTTATAAAGTAGATAAAACCCTTATTTCTCCTATATTTATGTAATGGAAAATGAAAGTAGTAGTAAATTGCAAAACCTATGAAATCCACAAGTTGGGTGAGGGCATCCTTTTAGCTCTTCAAAATAAAAGGGAAAAGATATTGATTATAATATTGATTTTAGCATAACTAAGACATAAACAAAAAAAAATATAGAACTTTTAGTTGATCAATTCCTTATCCATTGGGAAATTCCATAAATCACAAACATACATCCCTGTAAATCATTGATACATCTCATATATCAAGACCTCTAGATCTATCTATTCACCTTATCAATTAGATATCTACATCATTTTTGAATCTCATACTCTTCCTATCCCTTAATGAAATTTGTAACCTTGTGATGATAAACTAAGAATTTTCATGACTCCTTGAATCACAAGAAAAATATATCAACACATACAACCTAAAACAGATTAAAACTAAGTTTTGTGCTCTTTGTTCAGAAGCCACAAAAGATTACAAACATCATGAATATGAGACAAGAATTAGACTAAAGATAAAATCATTTTTTTCATTTTATTCATTTCCTTGAAAAAAATACATGAGGATTGCATGAAAATAGCTTTTGAAACAACCGAATAGACCATAACTATCTATAAAACTTCATTAATGTTTTTCAAATACAGAGAGAAATGTTGGGCATGAATGTTGTTAAAAGGATTATGAGATACTTGAAAGGAATAGAAGACTATGTTCTATACTACAAGAAAATTGACAAGTTTGAATTGAGAGTCTATATAGATGTTTATTGGGCTAGAAAAATTGATGATAGAAAGAGTACAAGTGGTGGAGTGTTTTTCTTAGGAAAAAGATTGGTCACCTGCACCAACAAGAAAAAAATTGTATATCACAATCTACTATTTTGTTGTATTGAATTGCACAAATGTAGTATAGATCAAAAAATAAATCAAAGGAATGAAGGAGGAAAATACTAAACCTATAGTACTCTACTATGGTAATACAAGTGCTATAAACATATCAAAGAACCCATTGATGCATACAAAAACAAAGTACATTGAAATAAAGTATCATTACTTGAGAGAATTATTTTAAGAAAAAGAAGTGAGAATGGAATATGTGAATACAAAATAATAGATAGCTAATATATTCACAAAGCCTTTACCTAAGGATGCACATGAATATCTTATACGAAAACTAGGGGTGATACTCCTATCTAAAGATACTTAAGATGCAAGATTAGTTCCCTACATCAACTGAGTTTAATGACATAGTTTACAAATTGATGTAATGGATCTTACTTGGGGACCTACCTAAAGTAAGGAAGTAGCTGAAAATACAAGATTTATAGTCACATGAAAAGTGACAAAGGAGAACTTGAATTGATTATATATGCATGTATATATGACAAGTCTTTGGCATTTTTGTCAAAAAGGGAGAAAGACAGAGTTGTACCTAAAGTAGAAGATAGTGGAGTACTTGAAGAATATATATGAGGGAGATTTTTCTGAGAATATATTGAGGGAGATATAAGAGATATCAAATAAATTAGAGGAAGGAACATGTAGTTGTAGAGCAAGATACTTTAATGTAAGGTATAATTTTATTTTATTTTTTATTATTGTTGGTATTGGTTTGTCATCAATGACAAAGAGGGAGATTATTAAAAGGAGAATGTTAAAGTGAAGAAGATTGATGAAACCTATCATGGATAATCATTATTTTGTCACTACTATCAAACCTACTACTTTTTGGTAAGAAAATTGCTTACTTTGGTCTAAATGTTATCAATTGATTGATTGATAAAGAGGATTTGAAAAGAAAGAATAACAAGAGAACCTAGAGAAAGTTTGAGTTATATGGTGTATAAAAGGAGCACTAAGACCAAAAAATACATTGATGATATGGTGCATTGTTTATCCACTTAAGGCTATAATAAAATTATACTTGAGATAAGACTTGAAGAAGGCTAAGTAAAGAATTGTGTCTGCCAAGCCTAACAAAGCAAATAGTGTATGCCAAGAAAAAATAGTATAGGTTGAGCAAAAAATTAGTTGAAGCTGAGCAATCAATTTAGTGTGATTTGAGCAAGAGAAATATAGTGGTTTTGAGTGACAAACTTGAGTATGTTTCGAGCACTAGTAAAGACTTAGTGGATGCCGAGCAACACAAGGTTGGCTGAGCATCAGAAGACAATATTTTCTAAGAAAATAGTGTTATTTCTAAAAGTCAGTAGAATGAGTTAGATCAAAGATTTGACAAATCTGAGATGACAAAGTTGGTTTATTCAATTATGTTAAGTGTGTGGAATATTACTATGAGGAGATGGTGGCACATAATTCAAGATAAAAAAATTGAGGAAAATTCAAAGAGGATTGTAGAGGAAGTTTCTAGAAGGGAATCAAATAGAAAATGGGTAGATTCAATGAATCTTACCTAACCCTAGAATGGAAAATTGTGGTTAAGTGGAAAAAGACTTGAATTCTCTGTTTAAGAAGATAGAAAGCCAAAAGAAACATGTCATGTGTGAGAACCTAAGAAAGACAAGAAGTCCAAGGTGTTGCTTCATATTGTGGCTAAATAGAAGAGTCTACAATTGGAATACAAAGAAAGAAGGCTTAAGATGATGAAGGATTGAAGGGTGAACAAGTTGTCAGTGACATAGAGGATGCATGTCAAGAAAAATGGAGGACTAAATGTGAGATCTATAACTTATAAGCAATTTGTTTCATTATTAGATCAAGTCCTATTGTTACACTCTAATAATTATATTAGTCTAGATAAATCCTTTGGACTAGGGTTGACCTAATAGTCATTAGTAAATCCTTTAACGAGGTCACATTTGTATATGAAAAATATGTTAGAAAGAAATACTAATATATTAAGAGAACAAGGCATTAACTGGCATAAAAATCATAACATATATGAGAGACAAAGTGAAACCCTCAAATGAGAATATGAGCCATAGAATGACTCTTCCAATGAGGATGGTCACTTGATTTAGGGATGAGTCTAAGTAAAGGATTGGTATGTATGCTCAAACTTTCTCTATGCTTCAATGGTGGGGATGAGTAAATGGAAAATTGGTAGCTTTGTGAGCTCTCAATTTGGAATTATAAGGGTATGGTTGATGGTTTTTGGTTCTCAAACTAGCATTATAACTTTTTCTTAAAGG
Source organism: Cupressus sempervirens (assembly GCA_028749045.1). Taxonomy (NCBI): domain Eukaryota; kingdom Viridiplantae; phylum Streptophyta; class Pinopsida; order Cupressales; family Cupressaceae; genus Cupressus; species Cupressus sempervirens. Next base: position 649,550,548 of record CM053791.1, on the reverse strand, counting down.
TTGTGATGAAATGGCTTGGGAGGGGATCAAATTTATAGGCTAAGGGCTTAAGGGATGGAGGGTCAAGATGCAAGGAGAGATGAAAGCTTAAGGAGGGCTAGGATGCACTCAAATGGGAGCACATGGATTGTGCTTGTTTAGCACCAACCAAGGAGTGACACATGTTACAGGGTGAGTGGATGGAGGAAAGGGCAAGGATGAGTCAACAAAGGAGGCTCAAGGGATAATATCTTCATAAAGACCCTTCATAATGGCTTGTAAGAGAAATGATGGGCTTGTAAGAGTCTTTATGGCATTGTAAGAGCATTGAAGGCTTAGTGGTTGGGATATTTTGGAGGGAGTTGAGATTGTTGACTTTTCTTGGCTTAGGAAAGTATTAAGCTTACTTAGGGAATGTGACAAGGTTGGGTGGGGGGGGAATTAGAGGTGATTTAGGATTAGACTAAGCTTGTTAGAGATATGCAAGTGGATGGCATTAAATGAGGGTGGGTGAGTTAGTGGCTAAGTTTGTTTAGTATGGGTGGATGGGGTGGATTAGGCTAAAAGGGGGTTTATGATAGTTTATGGGTTATTAGATTTGAGGGCTTTATTTATCAAATAGATTTATTTAATAAATGATGATTTTGGAATTAGATAGGAGAATAGGATTTATTGATAAATAATAGGTTATTTGATTTATCAATTAGGACTATAGATGATTAATTAAATTAATCAACTAGGGGATGACAAAGGATTAATTAAATAAGAATTTAATTAATGATGCTTTTAGAGATGGCTAAATTAGATTACCAAAGTGGTGTAATCAAATTTAGGTGTCAAAAACATTTAACAATGTGCATTATAATATTTAACAAGGTTGGCTCGTTTGAGGGCTCACTTTAGAAGAGTGAAAGTTGGTAGCATGTTACTGGTGGTTTTTCCAAAATTGGGTTTGCATGTAAAATCCCTATATCAAAATGTGTGATTGATTTTTTGGTATTGCATGTTTACATTTCTACAAAATTATTTTGACATAGGACAACAATATGCATATGTTTAAGATATTGAATGATTGATGATTGCATAAGAATAAGTTGTAGTATGAAATTTTTTTATTTTTACATGTGTACCTTAGATAAATGATTCATCCCCCTACCCCCCAGGTTATTCTAAAGTATTCTAAAAATCACTAGCTCAGTTATCTTTATAGTTGGACAATAAAAAAGATTTGTATCACTGACTACTAGTATATTTGATGCTCCTTGTTATTGCATTTTATCTCTTCTTTTGAGTTTATAATATACCATTGTAATGATCTAGGGAAAGTCTTTTTAATAAAGAATAATATATTTTATTATATTTTCTTGATGTGATTCCATGTTCAATTAGTTATTGTGCACTTAATGAACTCATTCGCTAGTATTGATTCTAAAATTCAATGAATCCTTAATTTTCTTGGTGCTTTTTGTAAACTTTGTCCAGTTAGATATGTTCTTTCCATCTTCAATGATGTTCGATTATAGTCAATGGTAATTTATTCCAATTTGATTTTTTTCTTTCACTTAAGATCAATCATGAATCCTTCAATGTTGATTCCTACATCCTGATATTGCATTATTTTCTCTCTTTTATTTTAATTTTATATATAAGAATTTCTTGTTATCAACATGCCACTTGAACTAGCTAAGTGTGATGGCTTTCTTTTCTAAAAATTCTTTCTTTCTTTCCTCTATCTTATATTTTCTTAATAATATGGCTTGTTTTATTGTTGATATGTGCCAACATGTCTTTTCTTCAATTGCTATCCTATAATTGATCTAAATGATGGGCTTGAATTTTCTTCACTTATTAATTACCTTCTCTTTCCAAGTCCTCTTTCTATTTTTTAATTTTATTTTTTGTGATGTGTTGTGCTTCCTAAGTAATAATATGCTCTTCTCTCTTAAATCATTTCACATGGTTCCTTGTAATTCCAAATTTTTCATACCCTTCTCTGATTGGATGATATGATATTGTTTTGATCAATGTTTGATTATAATTCAAGTCTACACACTTCCATTTTGGAAGTGAACTCCTCTTTGGTGTTTGATGATTGATGAATCATAGTGAATTTTTTTTTTTATTAAGTTGGTAATAACATGCTCTGATACCATTTTAATGTCTCCTACCCCCTCAATAGGAAAACCATATTTTATTTTGATTTCTTTCAACTTGTTGGGACTCAAAATTGAAACCCAAATTTTGAGTACCATTGAAAAATTAAGCCTTATAAACACTTTTTGATGCATGTGTACCTCATTGTACTTGAGAAACCCAAGAGGTGTTTAATTTTTCTAACACCCTACATTTAGTGTATCTATCCAACCCATGATGATAAATCACCATTCCGAGCCATTTCGTGAAGTCCTATTTTGAGTAATTATCAAATCTACATTTTTGCCTAGGTGTCAAACAATGATAGGAGCTCGTGTTTGCAATTGAATATCTTGCACCTAGTAATGTTTCATAACTTTCCACTTTGAGAGAGTTTAGTATCCATATTAGAGAGCCTATTTTTTAGATTTTTAGTCATTTTGAATCCATTTGATTAGGTTTTGAATCCTTCAAAGTTTCTCATTTAATGTTGTCATGCTGATGCAATTAATTCTGAATTATGGGAAGCCCTATTTAACTTGTTATAACTTTGACCCAGTTGATCAAAATAAGAAAATTACTTTTTACTTACATTTTAGAGGTCAAATTATTACTATGTTTCAATTTTGAGCTTATGAAAAATTCATTTAATTAGTTTTCGAATGGGATTTCAAATGTGACTTGCAACTTTTTACTGGTGTTAAGAAGTGCAGATTTGATAGAACCCCTGTTTGTGATGTCATATCTCAAAATCCATGATAGATGAGATTGAATGGATTGTACCACTATATTTTACTCTAAAAATACTTCAAGTATTCCAATTTTCAAGTCTTAAGGAATTCATCTACACACTTTCCTAGGACAATTCCATTTCCAAAAAATGTTTTTTTGCCAATGCTTTTAATCTACAAATTTTGAGTAGCCCACTTTGACCACTTTCCAAATGTGTCCAGTTATTTTTCATGAGCCCAAATAATAGATTCATACTCTCCTCATGACAATGAAGAAGTGCCCCAATTTTTATTCTCCCAAGTGTCAGTTTACCCAGTTTTTAAAGCCGATTCCAAACACGTTTTGATGATTTCTGACATGTTTATGTGTAGGTGATTTTAAGTAAGAAAGTTTGGAGCTCAATAAATTTTGAACCTAATGTTTTCATGAGACAAGATTTGACAAGATATAAGAATGTAGAACACAAAATTAGTGTGTCAAATTTTAGAGCCCAGTCAGGTGTTCTTGTCAGTTTTTAAGGCCAATCAATAGATTCCTTGGCATAAATTGATAGTTGGCAAAAATGGGTAAAATGATTTTCAAAAGTTGAATCAATGGCGTAGATTGATTCCAATTACAATCAGGCATAATGTAGATCAATTTGATAGTTTAGGTGTTCGAAAGTGAAATTTTTTAGCTGGCCCAACTTTGGGGCCCGACTAATTGCACCAGATTGATAATTCAAGATTTTTTTGTCTAATTATAATTTATAAATGGGATTAAATTTTTACAATTGCAAGGCATATTATCTAGATCAATCTTTCATAAATTAATGGCTTTATAGTGAAAAGATGAGAGAGAAACTAAAGGGAACGGTTTGAATGAATTGTCATATAACAAGATAGACTAACCAATGAAAATTGATTATCTTTTGATTAAATATGAATCACTATCCAATTATCAAGGAAAAGAGCAATCAACACATCATGGAACCATTAGAGAAGATTCATCTATTGATAACAATGATGTTGGAGGTCACCATTACATGAATTTGAGGCTAGTTTTTTCTTTGACACACAAAGGAAGGTTACCAAGGATCTTGAAGAATCATAAGAGGTAGGAATATTTGTAGGAAGGTTATTTGGTGGGAGAGGCTTTGATCATCTAGGGGCAATGCCTCAAGGAACTGGCACCACAATGCTTCTAATTTTGCTTCTCTTTAGGGTTATGGCAACTTTTCTTGTTGTTATCACTTTGCAGCATTCAATTGTTCTTGGAGTAGTTGCATATTATGTAGTGGCTACACACATGAACAAGAGACTTTCCATCTAATGATCTATGAGATCAAGCCTTAGAACTAGTATGTGGAGATTAATATGGCTAGCAATTCTACATGGAATTTTGTGAGCTCTACAATGCTTATTCTTGATGAAATCTCTATTTGGAAACGTGTTGGAGATGATGAAATATAATGACATGCAAGGAGGCAGCATGCTAATCTTCAAACACAATAGATTCATGCTCTGCATCACCCCCAGTTTGAATCTTCCCAAATTGAAACTCTAAGAGATTTTTAGATGGCTTCATTTTTTCTACCTTTTTTATTGCTAGCTAAGATTTTGAATTTTTTGGTTGGGCAATATACAATTTTTTATCCTCTCCCATGAGCCTAGCTGCTCTACATGCATTCAACCTAACTAGTAGCAAACAAAAAAGATGTATCCACATTTTCATCATCTAATTACTACTCCAAAAAGTGAGAAGAAAGGTATATCTAAGAAAAATTATTGGGATCACTTCTTTTTTGAACTATTCTCTCTTCTCCAATAGGTGTGAATATAAAGAACCAATGAGCCTAATGGGCTATTTAATACAGACTAGAGGAGGAAAGAGAGGTGTGTTTTTTTATCTCAATTAGATTATCTTAGAAGTTTCTTAAGGAGTCCATGGATTTGTTTGAATTTCATTCAAATACGAAAAATGGAGGCTTGGACTTTCAAAGCAACCTCACTTGTCACACTTCTAAAAGAGCATGTGATAGATGATCAATCCATTTTTCCCCAAGTATACAACTTTTCTAAGCTATGACAAGGAAGACTAGATTCACTACATCTTTATCCAAGAGGTGACCTGCACAAAGGGGACTCCAAAAGTCCAAGTTAGCAAAGAAGGAAATGATAGTCTTTAAGGAAGAAGAATCCACAATAGGGATTGCATTCCATATAGCTCCACACTATGAAATAAGGAGAAGCCACCCATGTAAAACCAAGGGAAGTTTGAGGAGCAAAGAAAGGAGGCTATAGTTGAAGATAGGACTTCTTTTTAAAAAAAGGGGGCAGCTACATAATTGAAAATCAAATTGGAAGAAGTTTTTCCAACAGGGAAGCCGCATTATGAAGTAGAAAAGATGTGTCGCATGGTTTCTAAGAAATTGGATGGAGGCAGATTGAGAGATCCATAGACTACATGGAGATTGTAGGAAATGAAAATGTTGTGGTAGTATGTATGGATCATGGTTCCAAAACAATGCTGGGAAGGAAAAGAAATACACCTTCATCTTTCACTGATTCAACTATTTCACAGAGCCAAGTGGTGTTGGAATTGCAAAACACTAGTGACATGATTTTTGTAGAGGTCTTGGGAACAAACCCAATCTATATATTGCATTGTAGGGTAGAAGCAAAAGGGGTGTTAAATGTAGAGTAGGTTGCAAAACAATAACATATCAATATCCCACATCCACTGGGAAGGGACATTTTAGAATGTTTAAATACAATCCCATACAATAGGTAAGATTTCTTAAAAGACATTGGCTTTTATAAGCCACAAAACATGTGGAGGGGTCTACTAGGTCAGCTAGTTGGTGAGGAGTTCATAGAATTTTGAATGAGCACGTAAAATGCAGCAAATAGAACTATCGCCAGAAAAGTCAAGAATCAAGGAAGGCACCATGTCACCACTGGAAAATAGTGAGGCTTTCTAGCATGTGACATGGCAACCTACTAGAAAGTGGAAATTTTGGCTAGCAACCTAATAGAAAAGTAGAATTTTGGTGAAGTGTGAAATATGGCAATCAGACTGATGAAATGACAATAATGTGGCAAGTAGATATCTCTAATGCACAAGATTGTGACACATGGCAGTTTTGATGGTGGTCGCTATGTCATGAATATGAAGATGCACAATAGAATGAGCATTTTTCATCATGGAGCATCAGAATTCAGTTGGGATGCATTTGATTTGCTTGGTTGGCTTAGTTTGTCAAAATTTGACACATAATGATGAATTTTTCTTCAAGTATTTCACAATTTGCTTGGTTTTTGATGCAACTTCTCATAATTTTTTTCTTTTGTAATAAGTTATGATTTCCATCAAAATATCTAAAATATTTCTTGCTTTTGGAGGCCAAAATGATTGAAGATTTGATATGCAGTTGCAGAGAGAGATTAGAGAGATTATTTTCACTGATAGGAGAGGGAATTTCAAGTGGACACGTGTTGTCTTTAGATTAGATCTAAGAATTCACTTCCTCCTATATCATTCTCTTTCTTCCTCATTGTAAGGGTTCCAATTTTGGGAAGAAATATGACTCACTACTGAGATACCATTCTTCAACAATTTCTCTTGTATTGAGCAACATTTAAGTTTTAATATAGATAGTTCTCTTTTGTTAGGTGATTTGTGAGTTATTTTTGTACATCTTTCATGTAATTGCTTTCAAGGAAAATGAATTAAAACATAGTGAGGGGTTTTAAATTTAGTTTGAATCTTGTCTCCTATTCATGGATTTGTAATCTTTTCTAGTTTGTGAACAAAAAGCACAAAGTAGGTTGCATCTTGTTTAAAGGTGCATGTGGTTGAAGTACTTTTCTTGTGGAAAAAAGAGCCATGTAATTTCTTAATATTTATCACAGGGTTTGTAGATTTCATGATGGGATGGTCTAAGTATGAGATTCATTTTGATGTAGATATCTATTCACAAGGTGAAAGATAGATCAATGATCTTGATTTAGGGATTATGTCAAATATTTCTAGGAGATTTATGGTTGTAATTCATGTAATTTCTCAATAGATAAGGCACTGATTAGAGATAGGATCATTAGGTTTTGTTGTTCATACCTAGGTCTTGCTAATATCAACATATTAAATCATATTTTCCCTTTTTATGTTGAAATTTATTCAAAGTTTAACCCTCACTTAGCTTACCAATTTCATGAGTCATGGTATTAGCTATTTCATACTTGTAATTTCTTGGTTAAGTATAGATGATTTAGGGGTTTCATCTATTATTCTAAATCCTAATTATGCTCATTGCACTGGTCACATAATCACATCTTAAGAGGTTCATCCACCTAGATTTTGAAGAACCTAAAGTATAAGAAGTGTCTAGCCTTATAGTTGGCCCAAGTTCTTGGTAAATTGTATACATTATTGGAGATAGCTTCCCATAGATGCATTCTTGCCTTGCATACTTGGTTATTCAAACTGTGTTGAATGAGGAGCCAACACGACTAAATATTTTTTAGAACATATTTGAATCCCCTTTCATTGTCTTCTTATATATTCCTTTATATATTTTAAAATAAGAAAAGTTTTGTCTTTTAAAATTATATTTAATTATATTTATATATCATATTACATATATTTTTTTATTTAATGTTATATATTTTTAATAATAAATCTATTTATATTTATATTGTATTATTATCAACATACTTTGATAATATAATTATTATTATACATTGATGATATAACTATTATTATTTATTTAACCATTATTATATTAATCTAAGTAACATATTATTGTGCTACTAATATATTCTTATTTACATTAATAATCATTATATCTTTGTTATTTACTCATTTAATGATTATATATATATATATATATATATATATATATATATATATATATATATATATATATATATATATATATATATATACAATCTATTTATCGATAACTATTTTGTTTTACTTATCTATTATGCATAGTAGCATGATTAGGGGACATGACAAAATACCTCTCATACATCGCTCAAACACTTAAGTGAAGGATTGATTAAATCAGACTAACTTGAAGTTAAAAATTCTCAAAAACACAATGTAAAACTCACAATAGGGCCAAAGAGGATCACTATTATATTATTTCAGAAGGATCAAATGCTCAAAATTGCATCACAATATGGGATATGAGCTACAAATAAGACTATCTTTGTAAGGGGAAAAAAATGATGCCTCTTGCAATGAGATAGAATGGAGGAACTAACTAAAATAATGCTCAAGAATGGTGTATAAATAGGTTCAAAACCCAAAATTATATCATTCCCTCAAACTTGAAACATTTTCAATGAGTTCCATTAAATTAGGGAATGGAAAAAGCATCTATCTTCCACTAAAATTAGGTAATTTGCACATGAAATCTTAATTCCATGGATCATGTTGAATGTTGAAAACTTTCCTCAGCTAGTAAAAGGAAATATTTGATAGATTTAAATCCTTACAAGAAATTAATAGGTATGGAAATACTTTTGCATTGCACAAAAAAGGCCAAAATATCCCCTAGCATTAAGGATATTACTATAGTGATGTGCCATTGTCACAAAAATCAGATCATACTACTATCAAAATATGTGGGAAGGGATAACTAGCAGTATTAACCCACCCATGAAAACTCTAGATTTGACCCACATGAAAAAGATCAGCTCTGACCTTAAATTCATGGATCATCGATGTAGATCTTTCCATTTGAAATAGATGAAATAGATGCTGCAAAAATATCCCAATGAGTGATTAAAACACAATTGTAGATGAAGAACCCTTTTAATTTGAAAGTTGATACATTTACCAATGCATGGTAGAAGAGACAACAACACTTTTTCTTCCTTCACAAGCTAACCAAAAAAATGAGCACTAGAAAATAGCACAATGAGATAACACAAAACTTGACAAAAGAATAAATAGAGCCACTTACTCAAAGAATAGCCCACACTAACAATTGATCTACTCGAAAAGAGAACAAACTAAGCCATTCGACATGTTAACCAAAAACTTGTGCATGGTAACCCACCTATCTAAACTCTATCCAATTAAAGAGTTCTCAAATTGGTTATAAGTGTTGGGTTGAATGGAGTCAAAATTAGCCAATAGGAATGTTGTGAGTTTAAAATGGAATATCCTCTATTATTCCCCAATCTCCCAATGTAATGTTGAGTGTAAATTCATAATTGCCAATTCTATATTTTAAATAAATTATCCTTACCTTATGCCTAGGTCTCAAGTGTATCTTTGTAAATCTATTCCCATAAGTGTAAAGATGTCTATCTACTTTATACTTCAAGTATTTCATGTAGGGTCAGAAGTTATGGTTCCTAAATCTAAATGTGAGCCCCAATGTTATGATTAGGTCTTGGGTCTAATTGTATAGGTTGTATTACTAATTCTCCTCCAATGTTACGACTAAGGGAAAGTGTAAGATTGTAAATTCAATTGTAAAGGTAAAATTAAAATTATTAAAGCCATACTATGAAGTGATACTCATACTATGAATATTAAAGCCTCATTCATGAAAAAAATAAATGGAATTAATACAATTGATGGAGTAAGTTCCTACATAAAGATAAAGAAGAGTAACACTTGTTGGGTTAGAAAATGTTTGACCTGTAGAGTGTTTAGATTACTGAATTATTGTTTTTTTCTTTTGAATTTCAAGGTTAAGGAAATAATTTTCACTTAATATGTTTGAAACTAGAGGTGATGATGTAGGATCATCCTAGGTTGGATTACTATCCTACATGGTTTCTAAGCTTCTTAGTTATCATCAAGTTGCAATATCTTGCACTGGTGAGTTCTCTATGTTTGTCAAGTTCACAATTACTATTGAGTTATCCTTTGGTTGATTAGTGTTGTCTATTTCCTTCGGTTACCAATTTTTTCTAATTCCTTTTGTTTCCAAGTGTTTTGATTTTTTAGTGTTACTAAGTTTTCCAAGTTTTCCAAGTTACAACATTTTGTTTGGTCCTTCATGTGTTGAGTTGTCTATGTGTTGTTTTTTTGTTGCAGCTAAGCTTTGAATTTAATTTTGTTATAATTATTTTCTTAGAGCCAACTTGCATCTTTTTTTGGCATTTAATGTAAGGGTTTAATTAGTTTTTATTCATGATAGGTCAACTTGTGTCCATGTGTGTATTTAATAAGGTTTGGGCAGAGTTTTAGAGGAAGGAAGCAGTGAAGGAATAGTAGAAGCAAATTTGGAATGAAAAGGTTATCATAGTGGATAAAATTATAAATTTTAATGTGGGCTATAATCCATAAGGCCTTACTACTAGGCATTAATTTGAGATTTTTATGAATCTATAAAGATTTTGTTCATCTATCTCCCATGATTTATTGTTATTGTGTGTTGTTTTTTCACTAGGTTTACTCTTGCATGGAGTTTCAATAGTTAGGTGTGCCTTTGACCCTAGTTATTTCATCCCTCTCTACATTAGGTGGTATCAAAATAGAGGTTCTTCATTATGGAGATTGGATCATGTAGAACCCTAAGTGAATTTTGGTTGTATAGTTGTAGATTTATGGGTTTGACCTATAACTTGCAAATAGTTACAATCTTATAGGAACCTAATGGTAAAGATGGTTTGAGGTAGAGGAAATTATGATGATGGTTTTATTCAATGCATTGAGACAAATCATATCCATATTAGATGTTTTAGAGACAACCCAAAGAATAGAAGTGCATCTTGATGATGTGAGTGATGATGAAGCACCAACACCAAACCCTAATCTAGAACTTGAAGAAGACCAAGATGAGGCAAGATTATTGAAATTATTTTTTTGTGTAGTTAATTATTCACTAATTACACTTACTTAAGCTTACTTAAGATAATGCATTTCATAGCATCTTGTGATTGAGACACTTAGGAGTTTGCACCTCAATTAAACACATGGTGTAGGAGAATTCCACTCTAGGTGGTCATAGTTGTTATCTCATTCCACCTTTAGTGTAATCATCACATTATCATCCTCATCATTATACATACTTCATTGCATAATGGAGGATGATCCACCTTCGATGGACATGTGATTTGACCTTGTGTGCGTGATAGCTTATCTTCTCCTTATCATTGTCTCTTATCACCTCTCCTATATAAGGAGGCATGTTATGTACATTTTAAATCAATACATTAGATGTTAATCAATTCCATTATCAATAATAATATTCTTTTTTCTTCATGCAATTATCTTTCCAATCTCTTGTGGAAGTTATCTTGGTCTTTCATTTGACCATGGGGGTGTTGTAGGGCCACCTAAAACTATAATATGGTATTAGAGCTCTCAAGGTGTGAAGACCTCTTCTCAAGAAGTGTAATCTTGGCTTGAATCATTTTTGGCATAGCATTTGGCAATTTAGACATCACAATTTGGCAGAGATTTTAGGATTTGTATTTTGAGACCTTATATTGTGGGCAAAAATTGAAGCTTGCTAGTAAAAATTAGAGGCTGGCATCATATATAGGAGGTCCAAAAACCCCTAAATCAAATTTTGTTTCATCCAAATTAGACATCTAAGGCTAAATATAGACCATTTCATTTTTGAAGGTGTGGCATTAAGTAAGTGTAATTAGTGAATATTTAATTACACTAACACCCCCCCTAAAGTTCAACTTATGGGAATGCATTGCATAGTAGTTTGTGAGTGAGACATTTAGGAATTTGTACCTCACTTAAACACCTTGTGTAGGAGAATTCCACCCTTTAGTGTACTTATCGCATTATCATCCTCATCATTGCACATACTTCATTTTATAATGGAGGATGATCCACCTTTGGTGGACATATGATTCCACCTTGTGTGGGTGATATCTTATCTTCCCTTTATCATTGTTTCTTATCACCTCTCCTATATAAGGAGGCCTAATTAGTACATTTTAAATCAATCAATTAGATGTCAATCAAGTCCATTATCAATAACAACATTCTTTCATTTTTCATGCAATTGTCTTTCCAATCTCTTGTGATATTTATCTTGGTCTTTCATTTGATACTAGGGGTGTTGTAGAGTCACCTAAAACTCTAACAGTATTATCTAGGGCACATTCAAAACCTATTGTAGAAGTTGTTCCTTATGATGAAAAATTTGATACAAATGTTGTGTTGGATTGGATCTTAGATATGAATTTCTTTGACTATGAAAATACTCCTCATAATAGGATGGTGAAGATTGCAAAACTTACTAGGTTGAAAGGACATGCCTCACTATGGTGGGAGCATTTGAAAACTAGTAGACAAAGGAGAGTAAAGGAGAAGATAAGTACTTGGCCAAAAATGGTGAATAAGGTAAAGAAAAAGTTCTTTCGTATTGATTACCAAGTTAGCTAGTTGAGGAAGATACAAAATTTGAGACAAAGACACATGAATATGAAGGCGTATACTGAGAAATTCTATAGATTGGACATCAGATATGGACATGTGGATGATGATATTGAGAAAACTACAAGGTGCATAAATGGATTGAGATATGGGATTCAAGATGAGATAAGTTTTGTGAAATTAGAAATTGTTGAGGAAGCATATCAATATGCCTTGAAACCTAAGGAGATCTTGATAAAGAAGCATGAACAAAGGTAAAGAGGTAGAGGTGGTAGACTCTAGAGAGGTAGAGGTAGATCTTATGGAGAAGGTGGTAGATATGACAATTCTTTGCAAGATAAAGGAAAATCTAAATGGAATAATGATGAAAAAGGCAAGACCAAGTGGAAAGGTGGTGATTCCTACCTAGGACATACTGGTTCTTACTAAGGAAGATTTGATTCTCATTCTAGAGGTGGTTTTTGTGGTAATTGTTTCAAATTTGGTAGAGAAGGGCATAGATCCTTTGAATGTAAATCCTATGAAAGTGTGAAAGGTAAAAAAAATGTTGTGGTACAAGGAGACACTAAGGGTTCACCGAGTGGACCTGAGGCTAGAGAAAGTATGATGGTCAAAAGAACCCTATGTAATAAAGGACATAAAGAGGAACCTATCATAAGAATAAGTATTTTCAAGACTAGATGTAAGATGGCTAGAAAATGTTACAAGGTGATCATTGATAGTGGAAGTTCTACAAATTTGACATCAAAAGAATTGGTTACAAAGTTATAGTTGTAGAGGTTGAATCATCCTAAACCTTATCATATTTCATATATCAAAGATGAGCATAAGATATTGGTGAGTGAACAATGTATTGCGAAGTTCACAATTGGGCATTATTTTGATGAAATTTTGTGTGATATTATGCATATGGATTATTTTCATATTTTGTTGGGTAGACCTTGGCAATATGATAGAGATGATATACATGATGAAAGATTGAATCAATATACTCTTTAGATGAATGGGAAAAAGAAAATATTGCTTCCTTTGATTAAAATTCTTGATGAGGTTAATTGTACTACTATGAAAATTTGCATGGTTAATGGAAAGCAATTTAAAAAGGAAATGTAGAGGAATCAAGTCTAGTTTTCCATAATTCCTAGGAGACTTACTTGTACCAATAGTAGTTGAGCATCACAAAATAGTGTTAACTGAGTGCCAATCATGTTGAAATTCTTTAGAATAAATGGTGGGGGTTGAATAAGTTATCCAAGGTCTTGATGTACAAATAAAAAATTTCAATACTTAGTAGACCCATATCCATAAAGCTTTCTCATGCATGCATCCATTAGATCATATAATACTTAAACTTTATAGGTTATAGTCCTAAGTCAAAACAACTTTGTAGAAATGTAAACATGAAACAACATACGAAAATTCACACAATTTGACAAAAGGATTTTATGTAAAAACCCAATTTGGGAAAAACCACTAGTAACATGTACTAATAATCACTCTTTTGAAGTGATGCTCGGTGAAAGGCCAACCCTGTTAAAGGTTACAATACACAATGTTAAATGTGTCTTGGTTACAGGATTTCAATCACCTTGTCAGGAGTGAGTCTTGTTAGAGGACTTTAGACCATTCCATTAGAATGTCACCCAATTAAAGGATTTATCAATGGCTGTTAGGTCAACCTTAATCCAAATGATTTACTTGAGACTGATACAATGATTAGAAAGTAATATTAAGGCTTGATTTGATCACAAATTACAACTCACTTGCAGATTATAGATCTTTGTTTTAGTCCTCCATTCTACTTGGCATTCACACACTTTGTCTTTGATAGATTGTTCACCCTTCAAGAATTAATACTCTTAAGCCTTCTTGCTTTGCATACCAATTATAGTCACTTTTTTTCGGCCACTAAATGAAGTAATATCCTAGACCCCTTGTCTTCCTTAGGTTCTTGCACATGACAACCTTTGCTTCTGACCAACTATTCCTATAAATAGAGAATTTGGATCTTTTTTTGCTTAACCAAAATCATCCATTATAGGGTTAGGTAGGAAACAATAAATCTACCCACTTTTTTATTTGGTTCCTCTAGAACTTCTTCTACAATCTTGATTGAATTCACCTCAAAATGGTTTACCTTGAATTCTATGCCACCAACTCATCATAATTATCTTCCACGTGCTTCACACAATTGAAGAAATTAAAATAGTTGGCTAAGATTCATCAAATCTTTGATTTAACATTATTTTCTATCACTTGACAACTATACAATTCAATCACTTGACACAACCTAAATTTTACTCAACATATACTAACAATCACTTGGCTTGCCTTATTTTTCATCTTTACTTGACACCTCTTGATTTTCACTCAACTCTTACTAATTTATGCTTGGCTTACATAGATTTCTTGGTAAAGCTTGGTAGACAATTTTCTTACTTAACCTTCTTCTAGTCTTAACTTGAGTAATCTTTCATTTCAAACTTTAAGTAGATAAACAATAGACTATAGTATCAATGTCAAACTTGATCTTAGTGCTTCTTTTACATACCAAATAAATCAACCTTTCTCTAGGTACTATTCTTATCTCCTCTTTTCAAATCCTCTTCATCAATCAACTAAATGATAACTTTTAGACTAAAAAGTAATTGTCTCACCAACAGGTAGCATGTTTGACATCATTGACAAAATAATGATTGTTCCATTACAAGTTCTTCACTTCAAAACAATCTTATATCAACAATTTCCCTCTTTAGAATTGATGAAAAACCAATATTGGCAACAATATTAATAATAAAATAAATCTTTAAAATTTCTTCCTCTAGTAGTGTAGTATATGTCCTTCCTTTGTGTAGGGTAATGTGATCTTTGTCAAGTTCGTGTACCTCTCCCTCTTACTAGGTATATATATTTCTCCTTTAATCTTACATTTTTAGGTACACTACCTCCCTCTTTGACAACAATGCCAAAGACTTGTCATCTCTTTATGCAGATATAATCAATTCAATATTCTCCCTTTGTCACCTTTCATGTGAATGTAAATATTTTAATTCAGCTCCTTCATTATTTTAGGTAGCTCCTAATGTAATATCCACTACATCAAGTTGTAAGATACAACATTCACCTTTAGTCGATGCAGGGCAATACTTATGCTTCCTAAGAAGCCTTGGATAGGGGTATCACCCCTAGTTTACCTCTTAGATACTCATGAGTATCCTTAGATAAAGATTTTGTGAAGATATCAACTATCTTTTCTTTTGTATCCACATATTCCATCCTCTCATTGTCTTGTACTAATTCTCTCAAGTAATGATACTTGATTGCAATGTGTTTATTCTTGTGTGCATCACGAGGTTCTTTGATATATTTATAGCACTTGTATTATCACAATGAAGTAACACAAGCTCAATGATTTCATCCTTCAAACCTTTATGTAGTTGTTTGATCCATGCCACATTTGTACAATTTACTGTCATAGCCACATATTCATCTTCAATAGTAGATTGAGATATTCAATTTTTTTTCTTGCTATTTTTGGTGACCAACATCTTTCCTAAGGAAAACACTCCACCACTTTTTCTCTTTCTATCATCAATGTTTCTAGCCCAATCAACATATGTATAGGCTCTTTACTCAAAATTTTCAATTTTCTTTTGTAGTATAGACCATAGTCTTCTATTCCTTTCAGATATCTCATAATTCTCTTAACAACCATTAAATGATTATCCTTATGATTAGTAGAGAATCTTGTAACAATCCCAATAGATGATGTGATATCAAGTCTACTATGCACTACATGTTGCAATTGTCCAATCATTTTTTGACAGTTTTTGTCCTATCACCATAGGTGTGCTAATTGGTTTGGAATCTTCCAATCCAAAAAATTTCAATATTTCCTTCACATACTTAGACTGAGTGATGTATATACCATATTTCATCTGATATATTTAAAAACCAACAAATAATTTGATCTCTCCAAATATAGACATCTAAAATTCTTTCTTCATTTCATTTTCAAAAGCCTTACATAATGTATCTTGACCTCCAAATATGATATCAACCACACAAATTTCATCAAGTAAAATACCTTTACCTCCTATCTTCAAGTATAGACTGATGTTATCATTAGTCTTCTCAAAACCAATGTTCACAAGATAATTGTGAAGCCTTTTATACCATGCTCTTTGGGCTTGCTTTAAACCATATAAAGCTTTGTGCACTCTACATATTGTATTCTTGTTGTTAGCATTAGCAAGTCCTTTTAGAAGCTATTCTATATAGAAATCTTCTTGTACTATTCCATTCAGAAATGCTAACTTCACATCCATTTGATAAACTTTTAAACCTTTGTATGTAGAGTAAGCAAGTGGAGTTCTTATTTCTTCTAATCTTGCAATAGGGGAAAATATTTCTCCATAGTCTATTCCTTCTTCTTGTGCATACCCATTGCAAACTAATCTTTCCTTATTTCTTGTGACTTCACCATTTTCATCTAACTTTTTTGTGGACATTTACTTGGTTCTAATCACATTCTTTTCCTCTAGTTCCTTCATAAGTTTATCTTTATGCACCTCTATATATTCATAAAACTTCACATTTGCACTTTTGATGACTTTGTTTGTGTTAGTATTGAAACACTTTTAAGCATTTCTTCTTTTGGAATAGCCAAGGAATATACCTTATTCACTTTTAGCATCTAATTTACTATTCCTGAAACCCTTAAGAATGTAGAAATTTCTTTCAAATACTTTAAAATATTTTACATTGGGTGAGTATCCATACCATAATTCAAAATGTGTTGAATGAGTACCTTTCTTGACATGCACGAGGTTCAAGGTATAAATAGTTGTAATTACAACTTCTTTCTAATATTTTAAAATAATATTATTCTCCATCATTAGTGTCATAGTAGAGTCCATTAAGATCTATTCCTCCTTTGAACAATCCCATTTTATGGAGGGTGCCTAGGTGCAGAAGAGTTTGTCTTTTGATTCATCTATCATTATAGAACATCTCAAACACATTTGATGTAAATTCTCCACCTCTATCAGATCTCAAAGATTTCAATATTTTTCCTATCTTCTTTTCAACTCTAGCTAAGTAACACTTAAAGTTATCAAAAGCATCAAATTTCCATTTTAGAAACATAAATGCCATCATCCTAAAATAATCATCAAAAAATAAGATAATGTACTTGTTACCTTTATAGCTTTGCACATCAACTAGTCTAAACAAATTAGCATGAACAAACTATAGAATTTCTTTAGAGGTGTGAGTCTTACTTTTAAAACTAGATTTTTTCATTTTTTTCTAATTAACATTGTTTTCATATCATATTGTCAAGTTTCTTTAGTTTAGGAAAACCTTTAACTCTTTTCATGTTACCGATACTTACCAAGTTATCAAAGTTAACATGACATAACCTCTTATGCCGTAACCACACATGATCAAATTCTACAATAAGACAACTAGCATCATTTATTACAAGATAAAATAGATTACCTCTAGTCTAATCACCTTTACCAATTAGTTTCCCATCAATGTCATAGAAATTTTCTATCTTGTTTTCAAACTCAACTTTGCAACCTAAACTATTTAGTTGTGATACACTCAAAAAAATATAGTTAATTCCTTCTACATAATAAGCATTTCCACACATGATCTTTTCTATGAGTTTGGTAGATCTTTTTCCTTTTATTATATAGGGTGCAACATTACCAAACCTTATACTATTTCCATCATAATAATCAATGGTAATGAACTTACTTTTATCTCCAGTTATGTGATGTGAACATCCACTATCAACAATCCATCTGTCACTCGTCTTCATATAAGACACTAGTGCACTTACCTCACCTTTATCTAAGTCATCCTTCATTGCAACATACACCATTTCATCATCATTGTCGGTAGATATATCTTTGGTTTCCTCTTCAGCAATGTAGCAAGACTTCTTTCCTTTATCTTTGTAATCTTTTCTATCCTCATATCTTTTACTTGTGTATTTGTCTCCACCTCTATTGTTCTTCTTCTCTAGACATCTAGTAGCAATATGACCAACTTCATTGCAACTAAAACACATGATAGGTAGCTTACATTTGAATTTTCCTTCACCTCTATGAAATCTCCTTGCTAGCAGTGCTTCAAGTTTTTCTACATCTTCCTCGTCTATATCACTATCACTAAAAACATATTTGACCTTTTTCTTCTTCCCTTTAGGTTCTTTTAATGGTAGTTTAGCTTTGAAAGCAAATTCAACATTATCAAATTTGAAATTATCAAAATTAGAGATTCAAAAATAGTGTGTCTACCTATCAATCCTTCAAGCATTAGATCATTATCAGGTGTACACCTTAGTTCTTGTATGAGAGAGACTGTAATAGCATAGATGGGCAATAGGGTTCTTAGTACTTTGCTGATCATAGTGTCATGTTCAATCTTACCAGTTGCTCCTCTAATAGAATTGACTACATCTTTTACTTGGGCACAGTATTGAATTATATTATCACCTTCTTGTATTCTCATATCATCAAACTTACCTCTTGAACTTTTAGATTTGGCTCTCAACACATTTTTGTCTCCTCCATGGATATTTTCTATAACATCTGACATCTTCTTAGCAGTATCACATTCCTTGATTTCATCAAACTCAGTGTAGCTTAGGGCATGTGCAATCTCCAATATTTCCTAATTGTGTTCTTTCTTCTTTTTTAGATCCTCAACAATTAGGGGTCCAACAGGGTCAACATACTTAGGGTTATGGTAGATTGTGCATGGTCTCCAAGACCTCCTAGGTGTAGCTTCATAAGATTTGTCCATGTAGAGAAGTTCACCTTGTTAAGCTTAGGTACCTCTCTTTTGGACATCTTGGTCTTCTGCTTCTACTACCTCTTATACATTAGAGCCTCTTATACCAATTATTGGAATTCTTTAGAATAACTAAGAGGGGGAGTGAATCAGTTATCCAAGGTCTAGATGTACAAATAAAAAATTTCAATGCTTAATAGATCCATATCCATAAAACCTTATCATGCATACATCTATTAATTTATATAATACATAAACTTTGTAGGTTACTATCCAAGGTCAAAACAACTTTTTAGAAATGTAGAAATGAAACAATGTAATGCCCAACCTAGAGATCCTCAGAACAATGAATCAGTATAAGCCAAGATATATATTTTTTGTTAAATAAGTATGGATGCACATGACACTCATTATACAAGGATCATAATGGAAGACTTAATCACAATCCCAACAACCTATAGATCTCAAAACACCACTACCAAACTAATATGCTAAAAAAAAAAAGTTAGAGTGGGGTTGTAATTGTACCAAAAGATCAATCTTTCAATGCTCGATACAACTACTCAACATATATTAAATAGGAGTTGGTTAAGCCATTCTAACAAATTCTGAGGGGAGCTCTAAAAAAATTTCCAACAATCTCCCCCTCAACTTTTCAGAGGGTTTGAGGATTTGAATATGACCAAGCTCTGATGCCACTTGTTAGAGTGGGGTTATTGTTGCACCAAAAGACTAATCTCTCAATGCCCGATACAAATACTCAACTTATAGTATATAAGAGGTGGTTAAGACCTTGTCATTAATACTAAGGGGAGCACTGAACAAATTTCCAACAAAAATAAAATCCAAAGATGACAATAGTACATAAAATCTCAAATTTGGAGAAGCATGGAAAATCAAGAATTCACAAAGGGTACTCAAATCACCAAATTGCATTATTCAAAAAATAACAAATTTGCCCCCTTCTTTCTGTGCAAGAAAACATAGTTGATAGTTTTACACAAGGAAGTAGAACAAGTCACGTGATAAAATAATCTTTTGTGTAAGGAACTACTTGGCCTAGTAGCCAAAATCCACTACACTAAAGGCAAGGTTTGTACAAGGATGTGCACAAAAGAAAGTGAAGAAACACAATCTTGGGCATAAAGAAACACCCAGCCTCATGCATAAGGGAGTACAATCTTGCATGAAGTTTCACAATAGAAAGAAAGAGAAACATAAAATGAGAAGATAGGGAAAACTATTCCTCCACATCAAGGAGTATCAAATCGACTAGTCATAGCTTAGACACTCAAACACAATAACTGCAAGATAAAAATTGCATCTAACCATTTGAAACATAGTAGTAATGGAAATGCACTGAAAGAAACATCACAATGAATGAACAAAGAAAACTCATGTGTGGGTCCTCCCAACCATAATAGCATCATGAGACCTTGAAGGTCCTAGCCATCCCTCGCACATAACATCCCAAACTACCAACTAGATAGTCATAGTTGTCTTATGAGGGCCTCACTACTAAAGCATAATAACATCATAAGAACAAGGAAATCTAACATACTAACTATTGTGGTCCCAAAACACACACACCATTCCTTGCCAGGAATAGGGGCCCCCTATTTTTTATCAAATTCCTTAACAAACCATTCAGGAATCAAAAAAATTTAAGAGTCAAAAAGTTTAAAAGACCAAAAAAATTGAAAAAGAAAAAAAATAAAAAAATTATAAATTTTCAAAAAAAAATTTGCATACCCATGCACTAGTGTAGGGCCACACTAGGTGGGGTTATAAACCCCCTCATTGCTTCAAACTCATATAATTTTGGTTCATTTTTATTATTTTCTTTGTGTGCTACAAGGTAACTTTCCTCTACACATATCCTTGCTTCCAGTGCAGGCATTCACCCGCAACTGTGTGCCACATGCCCCACACTTGGTGTTGCATGACCTTTACTACTCTATACATTGAACACCCTTTGATGTCATGCATTTTGCACTCACTCAAAAAATATGGCACTACACGTGCCCGATCTAAAAATCTAGTGCTATGTGCACTCACTCAAAAAAATTAGTGCCATGCACCCTTCCAAACCTGGCACCACACGCACCTAACTTCATGTCGCGTGCCCATGGGAAAATGGTGCTGCATGCTAATGGTAATAAGGTGACACTGTGTGCCCTTGAAACATGGTGCCACATACTATGCATACACCACACTCACATCAAGTCCCCTGTGCCCACTTCATGTGCACACATGTCCACACCAAATCCAAAACGCACCTTCTTTTCATCTTTATTTTTTGTCAATATTTATTTAATAAATAATTCTTTTATGTATTTTAGATTTTCATTATTGTTAGCTAATAAAAATTTTTTCTCATGACGTGTAAGGGATTAAATGGCATCTACATATGGAATGGCACCCAAGTTTTTTGTATTCATAGTGTGCCATTGAAATCAAGGTTCCATGATGATCATGTAGAAACTAGAGACATCGACCTAGGACACATAGATTTGGGAGTGTTCCTTAGAATCTATAATAAGCCCATCGAGAGATCAGCTATAGTGTCCTCATAGATTCATTCTGAGTTGGTGAACACAACTTCACATCCCATATTAGTGTAGTGAACAGAACTAATCATGACACTGGTGTAACATTTTATGCCTAAAGAGAGAGTGGTCAAGAGCTTCATAGGAGAAGTTGTGTTAGACCTATGACCTAGCAATATTGATAGGGTCTTCCATCTCCAAAGAGTAGATCAATTCATTAGACTCTCATATGAAGTAGCAGAGAGATGGTATAGGGAGCATCAGAAGGAAGTGATAGACATCATACAATCGTCTTATCTTATTGAGAAATATCCTCAGGGAAGGATAATAGGAAAAGTGGATATGACTTGGGGATATATGAAGGAGGAAATTGGATATTCCATTATTCTATTGAGTAGAGTCATGGGTTTACCTATAGTGGGCCACCTCAGCACTTTCATGGTCAACTTCATTGAGACCGTCAAAGTAGTAAAGATAAAAGACAAGAAGGTATACCTACTTGTAGCAAGGGTGACAAACTACCCCAATTTGTATAGGAGAGGTAGTATGTAGGATCCTAATGTCTGGCCATACGTCATCTATCCTCAGCTAGTAAAGAAGAAGCTCTTAGCACAGAACAAGGAGTATAGAATCATGAATGATGCATTCATTTTTATGATCATTTAATTCATTGAGGGTTATTAAGGAAATAGGTTATCTGATGAAGCAAAAGAATAGATAATAGTTCTTGAGGCCTAATTCATCTAGTTTAAAACATTCACATATTTGTGGGTAGCTAGTGCCTTCATTAATCCTAAGAAGCTCCCAAGATATCCAAGTGACAAATTGATATTATTGGAGATTGCTCAGCAAATTGAGTTAGCATATGAGAGGGTAAAAAGAAAACAAAGACCTTTTTGGGCATGGCCCTTGGTCTCCTTTGAGTGGGAGGATTATCCCCTTGAAGAATACAACTCTCCTCACCCCTATTTTGATAATATCAGGAGAGTGGAAAGTTTGGCAGGAAAAGAGTTCCATCATGAAGATGTTGTTGAAGATCACTGGATGAACACAACAAATGACTATGATATCCACATAAGGGACTATTGTAGGATGACTTTGTATCTATCAGGGAAGGCTCTATAGTTGAACATTTTAGAGGAGACAAGAAAATAGGATTCAAAGGAGTTACTAGAGCCCCTATTACACTTAGAAAAAATAGGTGAAAGACCCATTATATATGTTGAGATCGGCAGGGAGGAGGCTAATGATATTGATCATCGGGTGAGACATGTTGTCAGAATGATGAAGGATTGGATCAAGAAGCCTCTTCTACTAAATCAAATACCTAACATAGTAATCATACACACACATGTCAGCCTAGAAAGAGGTAGAAGGAAGAGAGTAACAATTCCTACCTTTGCTGACCAATTTCCTATCAGGCTAGAGATAGTATACCAACTTGATCATCTGGTTGGATACTATCACCCTCAAGAGAGGAAGGGAAATAACAAAAGGAATTGGACCTCCCCTTAGAGGATCCAACCAAAACAAGCCAAAGAATAGGCACCTCCCCAGCAGCAAGAAGAGAGTGCACAAGGGTCCAAAGATACTGAAGCTACTCAAGTCAAGGATGACCCTCAATTGCCTCTCATTGTACCCAACCAAATAGAAGAGGGAGAGATTCCATCAATTTCCATTCCTCTTGCATAAGAAGAACTAGGTTCTCCTTCTATCCCCCCCCAAAAAAAAAAAAAGATTAAGATCTAGATGAAAAAGAGGCAAATGATCAATAAAAGATTGGTGCTTTCCCCATCTATTCCAAAAACCATTCCGGAGGGAGACAAAGAGGAGGAGGAAGAATAATTAGAAGAGGAAGAGAAAAAAGTGTCCTTATAGGCAAGAACTCAAATAGTTAGAACCACAAAGTTATGAAGGAGAAAGAGTGCCATGAGTACCTCACCATCCACCCAAATAGAACCCTTAGAGCTCTCTGTAGAAGATGAAGTACAATAATTGGTGGATGAGTAGAGTGAAGAGGGTGATGAAATTTTCACAATGTTAGATTTTGATTTTATGCCCATGGGTACATAGTTAATTGGAGAAAAGATTAGGGACACCCCTACAAGTGAACCTCAACAAGAAGACTAGACATAAATGCTACCATACTCATAGGTTCTTGATCTTAGTCCCTTGTCTCCACCACAAATCATGGTGGTAGATAGTGACCTAGTGACTCCTCCACCTTAGAGTTTAGAAGAAGATTAGGTTCAAAAAGAACCATCACAAGAGGAGGGACCAGAAAAAATGGTGACTAATGAAGTGTCAAAGAAGGGATAAATGGTTAAATATTCTCAACCACCTTCCCAAGACACTAAGGTGCAAGATGCAAGGTCCACTAAGATTAAGGCTACAAAAGTGGAGCCCTCACAAGAGGAGACAACTCTAAGGAGGAGAAGCAAAGGGAAGGAAGTAGTAGAACATACCCTATCATCCTCAAGATTCAAGTCCTCAACTGAACACATTCCTAGGTGGATCTGGAAAGAAACAATGATGAGTACTAAACCTCAATTCCATGGTTCAGAGGAAGACATTTGTGACATTGCAGAGATTTTAAATAAACCTAAGTCCCTATCATGGGAGGCAACACCATTGTAATTCAAGTAGCTATCCCTCCTGAAGACATAGATGTAGAAAGCCTTGGTCTCAATGACTACAAATTGAAAGAAGTTATGTTAGGAAGGCCTACACAGGATTCATCCCAACTAATGATAACCATGGGGGTTAAAGAGGTCCTCAAGAACATGGAGCAAGGTGATGCCTAACTCCAAACACTTCGAAGGAAGGTTGAGATCCTAAAAGGATATCTAGCCAAAGTAATTGGTCCTCTAGATCCTGAGCACCCCAAGTAAACTTTAAATACCATACTCAGAGAAGGGGGAGGTGTATAGTTAGAGCCATTTTTGAAAGCCTATCAACAGTGGCAGGAAAGTCTTTAGGAGAAAGGTGTTTTGATTATTACGGGAAATTTGAAGTTACTGCATGCTATGCAGGAGAATGTGAATAAGATCATATCAATTTTGAAGTAGGACTTCAAGATTATGGATGAAGTGCAGGCCTAGAGTAAGGATTTGCAAACTCTACAAGCCATAAAGGGTTAAAGGTACTAGGTTTAGATTCATGTATATATGGGAGAAGAATTAGATATGATTGATGACTAGATAGAGAAAATAGTGCATAGCAATAAAGTAATGGAAACATTACATGAGGAGATTCATCGACTCAAGGACCAAGCTTGAGAGTGAATTTTGGAATCAAAGAAACTCTATAGTGATGCATGCTTGCATATTTTTGAAGATGAGGAAAGAGAAATGTTATTTCCTGTTGAAGTAGTAGAGAATTTTAAGAATTCTTTGGAGGAAGCATCCAATGATGAAGATATTTTGTAAGCCTTTAGGATAGAAGAAGCTCTGTTAGAATTCGATACCAAACTTGGGAATTTTGCTAATACCCAAATTGAGGTAGAAAATTACAAATAGAATGTCAAAGACAAATATGAGACTTTAGATCTACCATGTGAGGCTAAAATTACTGAGATGATAGAGAAATTCAAGGGTAAATATCCAGACATAGCTTTGGGATGAAGAAGGACAAAACCTAGATGCCAGAATTTGAATTTTGACACTTGGTAAAATTTTGAGATTTTGACCTTATCGAGGTCTGTAGCTCCATAGGTTTGTAATTCAGAAGTGTACTGATAGTTAACTACTAGTTCCAAAAATAGAGCTTTCCATGCATTGGAAACACATTCTGATGGTAGTTTAACTTTGACACATGCCTAATAAAGGACCAACTTCTAATTTTGGCACTTCCAAACACTCCTACTTCAATAGAAGGTTCTCCTCCTCTTTATTTTCTCATGGTTTCTTTGTTTTTAAAATGTAAATGATCATGCATCTAATTAATGAATAAAATATGGATGGAGTCCTATTAAGCACCAGTTAAATTGCTAGTTTGTATATAATTAGTTTGTTTTATTATTTAAAAGCATTTAATTGCATGAACAATATCTCTCACTCTCAACACAAATTGAGGAGACAATTTCTTATAAGTACCCTATTGTAATATGTAAATAAGGTTGTCATTATTATGCAATAAAACCATGCTTTTGGTGCTCACATTTGTAGTGTAGTGATTCTTGCCTAAATGTGTCATTGTTTTGTGAATTTTTTTCATAAGATTGTGATTGAACCAAAGGTTTATTGTGTTGTTTCTGATTGTGTGATCTTTTAGTTCTAGTGTTTGATATAGTTTTACAAATTTGATTGATGTATCTAGCTCAAGAAGAGATCACCAAATTGTGCCTGCATAATTCTTTGTCTCGCATGAGTACACTTTCTGTGGCCTTGCAATTTGATGAAGAGTGAAATATCATTTTTTTATTGAAATTTATCATCAATGATTGCATCAGTGGAATCTAGGAAGCACTACTCCTATTATCATTGGTCACCCACTGATTTCTTTGAAAGCTTAACTCATAGTGTGTTGTTTTCTATAGCTTATGTCCATTAGGATTTCAATTTCTTGTTATTTTCTTTCAAGTTATGTCATTTTCTTTGATAACCCTTGTTAGAATAGGATTTCATATTAGTTGCATAATTAAATTGCATTCATTAAAAAATAGAAGAATACAAAAAATAGTTCTTTTATGTGTTATTTTGAAATAGTGTGCAGATTCTTTATTTCATCCAAGATCAAAAGCAAACTAGCAAAGGCCTCCTTGTGAACAATCACATTTATCTTCAATTGAGCGGATTTTGGTATGGTACAAGACAAATGTGGA
This sequence comes from Cupressus sempervirens, assembly GCA_028749045.1. NCBI lineage: Eukaryota > Viridiplantae > Streptophyta > Pinopsida > Cupressales > Cupressaceae > Cupressus > Cupressus sempervirens. The sequence continues at coordinate 649,524,178 of CM053791.1, read as the reverse complement.
ACCTTGGAGTTGATAAAAAATATTATCTTTTTAAGAGAGGAATTCACAAGAATTCCTTCTATTTAGCATCGTGCATAACAATAGCTCAACAGAAGTGGCACTAGAAGGAGGGTTGCACTTTTGATTATCAGAAAAGGAGGCAAAATCTCCCAAAATTTTGAAATTCTACACTTTTTGCAAAAATTTGCACTGCACACAAGTTCATAATTGTTTTTGAGTTTTTAAGAAATTCAGATCTATAGCCATACAATTTTGTAGGTCTCTAGGTATGTAGGTCGGCAACTTTGCAAGTGCGTAGGAGCGCAAAACTCTATGGCCACAAAATTCAGAGAGGTGAGAAAGTGTGCTTTTGTAGAGGTGCACTTTTTCTAGAATTAATGCAAATCAGAGGATGTTGATCCAAAATCTCCATTTTAGTGAGCATTGAGGTCTATGCCAAGTGTACATGAGTTTCTTGAGCTTACCCACTTCCGCAAACCATGTAGTGACAAGGGAATACCCAAAATTCAACAACTTTCATTTCAAGTTTCATCATCTTCTTCAACTCCACCTCCATTCAAACCAACTAGTGGACCACTACATATTCCAATAGCTACACCTCAACAACCACTTTTAGGCCCACCAGAACCTCTAATGGCCTTTTTTCCAAATGTCATAGACTCACCAATAAACTTGAGAGGTGCACTCCATGAACTCCCTAAGAATTTTGAGAAGTTTTGCCCCAAATTCATCTATGGTGAGACACAAACTATCAAAGATCATGTTAAGGTATTCAACAAGATTTACAACCACAAGTAGGTTGCTAACGAGGATGTTGTTCTTCATTTCTTCCCCTACTCTTTGGGGAAAATTGCCTTTAATTGGTATGTTAATTTGCCACCTGGATGTATTGGAGATTGGAATACTTTTGAAAAATTGTTCCTAGAATAGTTCAAAACATTCATCAACACAGCTGTGATACATCAACAATTCATATCAATCAAAAGGGATCTAGCTGAGATAGTTTCTCACTTCAACCATCGCTTTCATATGCCATATCACAAACTAGAGGCACCATACACTATACTAGTTGAAGCTACTATTTAGATTTATCTAAATGCTATGGATCACCTTACTGCTATTTTTTTGAGAAGACTTTCGGCAATAGATATCGACACATTGGATAAAGTCTTTGTAGAAACAATTACCTTCACTAATCAAGCTAATCCTAATGGTGAAGGATTAATGCTTCCAACTCCACCTATCACAACAATGCCCACTTACCCTACTGGAGTACCAATGATGCCTAGTCAGTTCAAACCCATAAATCCAATTTCATTACAATAGGAACCTACTCTACAAAATCCCATTCTAATGTACCTAGGGTTTGAACCTTTGAAAGTCACCTTCTTTAAGCAAAAGGTGGCAGCACCTGCTGAAGCAAACAATGGTTTTGGTTCTAAATTTTATTAGATGAAAAAGACTATGCCCCAAATGAACAAAAAATTAACCTATCTAAGGTTATCACTGTGTATACTAATATGTTACCAAGAAGACACTAATCTATTTAAAGAAACAAAGCATTAACTAACAAGACTAATATAACCTTTAAGAGAGACAAAGAGGAAACAAACTCAAATGAGAATGTGAGCCATTGAGAGGCTCTCTCAATGAGATTGTTCTCTTGATTTAGGGATGAGTCTATTTGATAGAATTTTGGATGTGTGCTCAAGATACTCAAGCTAGCTTCAATGGATTCTTGGAATTTGGGTGTGGATGTATACAAAAAGTATCGATTTTGGCTTCTCAAACTAACATTATAACTTTAGCTCAAATATTCTGATGAAATGGCTTGGGAGGGGATTTAATTTATAGGCTAAGGGCTTGAGGGTTTGAGGGCTAAGATGCAAGAATGGGGAAAAGATCATGGAGGTCTTAGATTGCATGAGAGGAGAGCACATGGATTGTGCTTCCTTACAGCCAATCAGGGAGTGACACATGTCACAGGGTGAGAGGATGGAGGAAAGGGCAAGGATGAGTAAACAAAGGAGGCTCAAGGGATAATATCTTCATAAAGACCCTCATAAATGGCTTGTAAGAGCAATGAATGGGTTTGTAAGAGTCTTTATGGCCTTGTAAGAGCATTCATGGTTTAGTGGTTGGGATATTTTGGAGGGAGTTGAGATTGTTGACTTTGCTTGGCTTAGGAAAGTCTTAAGCTTGCTTAGGGAATGTGACAAGGTTAGGGCGGGGATTAGAGGTGATTTAGGATTTAGATTAGGGATGTTAGAGATATGCAAGTGGATGACATTCAATGAGGGTGGGTGAGTTAGTAGCTAAGTTTGGTTAGTATGGGGGGATGGGGTGGATGAGGCTAAAAAGGGGGTTTAGGGATAGGCTTAGGGTTAGGATAAATAAAGTTTATTTATCTCATAGGTTTGGTTTAAGGAGATATTTACTAAAACATTTTTAATAAATATGAGAATTAATATTTAACCTTAGTTAAATATTTTGAGTTGGGATTAAGGATAGAAAATGATGGGATTAGCCTTTAATCAAAATTAAAGAAGGATTGGAAGATATTGGAAGAGGTTAGTGGTCTTAAGGAAATTGGCCAAGTTTTTGGGCAAAAAAAAATTAAATATTTATTTTGGGATTTTTGATCAATTTATTAATTAAATAATTAATAAATAAGGAAATAATGTTTAAATAAGATTTTAAATTTTTTGGGAGGGATTCCTTAATTAAATATTTTTAATTAAGACAAGGGGATTTAATGGCATAAAAATTAATTAATTAATGATGATGTCATCAGGGACTTTTCAAAAAATAAAAATACTTTATTTTCTAAGGGATTTTAAGTCTCTACAATCACAGGGACAATACAATAACTTCCAAAGGAATAACACTAGTCCTTACAAAAACAACTATGGCTACAATTATAACAAGAACTTTAGTGGAAACAACAACAACAATGCAGGAAACAACAATGGGAGGAACAACTTCAATCCTCCTGATCATAATAATGGCTTCCAAAGATAGAACTAAAAGTGGAACACTCAATCAAATAATGGAAGTATTCCTACTAACAACAATAATAACAATGTTTAGTATGTAGATGTCAATTAGTATGAAGATAGTCAGAATGCTCCCAAATAATGATGGTTTGTATTATAATGGGAATCAAGAGATGAATCAATGCTTGCAAGTGACTGACAATGCTCCTTGTGTATAATTTAATGCTATGCTACTAGAATCCTATGATTCTACATAGAATGTGCAAGTAGAACAACTAGACAGTGAAGAGTTCTCTTTTCCATTCAGTTAGGAATCAGATCTTCAACATGATGAGATGTTTTCTTTTCACAATGATAATCAAAATAGATATAATCTAAGAAATAGAAAAGAACCTTTGACAAATGGAATTCCTCCAACTTTACAACTAACTCCTCCTAATCTAAGAGTGAGTAACAATCTAGCACCAATTAGGTCACCATATGGAGGACAATAGAACTAGAACCAAGTGAACATGCCAACAATATTGAAGAATCCTACTTGGTCCACTAAAAATTATAACACAGTCAAAGACTTGAAATGAACCAAAGAAAATATGTCTATGTTTGACATGTTGCAAAATTATCCACAACAATGAGAAGCACTCATGAAGACCTTGGATCATATAAAGGTACCCCACAATACAAATACTACGCCTCAAAAGATAGCATCTCAACAAGTCAATGTGGTAGAAGTGATGCCTACTATGTTTAAAGACAAAGCTGAAGTATCCCCATTTTTTCTCAGCATTAGGATATATGGAAAGAATCTCCATAATTGCTTAATTGATTTAGGGGCCTCATGTAATGTCATGCCACTATCAATAGTGCAAAGGTTAGGGGTAAGTCCTCAACTTCCAATTGGATAGTAATACAGTTGGACAAAATAGAAGTGAAAGTCATTGGCATATTAAAAGATGTTTGGATACAATTAATAGTTGATCCCCATATTCAAGATGTCATTGATATAAAAGTAGTAGACATTCTAGAGATGTATGATTTCCTCCTCAATAGAGAATGGACAAAATGACTAAGAGGATGGTTTTCTACAGATTTCACTCAATTATGGTTACCATGGAAAGGATTAAATAATCAAATCAAGATAGATGCAGAACCCAAATTGAAAATGATGATCATAGAATACAATGCTCCAAATAAGGTGGTGTTCTTACAATTAGATTTGGCTTCATACAAGGTGATGGCATTCGACACTATCCTAATCGAAGAATCCCAAGGTCAAGATAAGGAACTCAAGATATCAAACCCAAAGGATGAGATTGTGACAGAATTCATAGACATCATGGAGAAAAAATTTCCATGCTTGCGAGAAGAAGCCGATCCAAGCATCTTACACCTCATAAAATTTTTCCAATTACATAAAGTTAGCCACTCAAAAATTTAATTTTGATCATACAAGAAGTGGTTGCAAAGGTGTTAACATATATGATGCAAGGAAAAGATAATCAAATTTTAGAAAAGAGACTCATGGTAGATCAAAATCTTATAAACTCAATTGAGTTGACAGAGAAGATTGAAGAAGAAATGAAGACCTAAATTTATCATATAGTGATACCTCTTTAGATAGTGGAGGTTTGTCTTCTCCTTACCCAAGAATGATCAAGATTCACAGAAGGAGATGGTACATGAAATGCAAAGGGTGGACTTTGGTTGTTGTTCATTCTGAACCCAAAACAAATGAAATTAAAGAATTGATAGAGGAAATTCAAAACAAATAGGAAAAACATACATTTCCTCTATCAACTTGTTACTATGGGGAATCATCAAGTCCACCCTATGAGAAGTTGCAATGGGTTCCCAAGAAACAATCTTTTAACTTTTAGGTGAAAGAGAAGTTAAGAATGAATAAACATAAGGTTAGAAAGCCCAAGGAAGATCAAATTTGGACACTTCACTTTGATGGTTCTAGATGAAAATTAGGAGTTAGAGTAGGTATAGAATTGGTTAATCCAAAAGGTAAGTCTTTTTGTGCACCATATCGATTATAGTTTAGATGTACTAACAATGTTGTAGAATATGAAGCATTGATTCGATGAATTCTCTTTGCACTCGAGAAAGGAATCACAACTCTTATAATCAAAGGAGACTCTCAGTTCATTATTTGGCAAGTAAAATCATTATACTCTTGCAACGACAAAAGGTTACTTTCTTACAAGAAAAGAGTATGGGATTTACTAGATGATTTTTAGGCTCTAAACATAAAGTCCATTCCAAGGAGGAAGAATATGGTGGTAGATGCTCTTTCTATTTCAGCAAACACATTACAACTAGTCAAAAGAACAAAGTTGAAAAGATTTTTGGTAGAATTGGTCGTTGTCTCATCTACTTTGAATAATATTACAAACTTTTAAGTCTTATAGGATGACCAACACATACTTGAATTTATCATGTGTAATGGTCACTTCAAAGGGCAAGAAATTGATGACGCTCCAGATAACAAGCTTGAGGATGATGAACTTGAAGATGAAAATGAGATCCTAAATTTAAAGACTAACATTATTCCCAAGGGCATGGTTGAGCTAGAACACATTTTTGATCATGATGAATCAACACTTAATAAAATAATGATCCAAGAAAATGGTATCAAGGAGTGTGATGAATAGAACCTAGGAACTAAGGAAGATTTGAGGATGGTTTGAATAGGGAAAGTGTGCAATGCACAAGAAAGGGAAGAAATGCTCAAGTTGCTTACTGAGTATAAGAATGTCATTTCTTGGAGCTAAGAAGAGCTAAAGACATATGACCCTAAGATTATAACTCATGACATCCCATTGAAACTAGATGCTAAGCCTTTTCGGCAAAAGAAAAGGCCTATTAATCCTATCATCAAACTTCTAATAATGAAACAAGTTAAGAGGTTACTAGATGCTAAGATCATATTTCCCATTTTCCATTTTACATGGGTTGCTAATTTGGTTACTATGCAAAAGAAGACTAGAGAGATTCACCTTTGTGTTGATTTTTGTAACTTGAACCTGGCATCCCAAAAGGACAACTATCCTATACCCTCACTCGATGAGGTTTTGCAAATTATTAATGGTTCAAAAATGATATCTTTCTTGGATGAATATTTAGGATATAATCAAGTGATGGTTGATGAAGAATATCTACTAAAAATAGCTTTTACAACTAAATGGGGAACTTTTGCCTACAAGAGAATGCCTTTCAGACTGATTAATGTAGGGGCTACATTTCAGTGAGCCATGGATGAAGATTTTAAGGGATTGGTAAATAAGTGTATGGTCATCTACATAGATGATTTAACCATCTTCTCAAAATATTGAATCACTCATATTGCTTATCTAAGTCAGGTATTCAATAGATGTCCCAGGTATGACATATCCCTCAATCCTAAGAAATGTTCATTTGGGGTCACTAAAGGAAAGCCCCTGGGTCATAGCATTTCTAAAGCTATAATCTCTATTGATCCTAATAGAATCAAAGCTATTCTAAAGTTATCACCTCCCCATAGTCAAAAATAACTCAAGTCTTTCTTCGAGAAGATAAATTTTTTGTGGAAATTTGTAAGTAGGTATGCAAAGATAGTGCATCCCCTTAATGATTTACTCGAAAAGGGGGATAAGATGGAGTGGGTTCCAGATATTAAGAAATCATTCAAAGACATTAAAGTGGCCATTTCTATGGCTTCGATCTTAGTAAGTCCTGATTATGAGTTACTCTTAAGATATATTCCTTTTCTTCAGAACACACTTGTGCTGGGATATTGACACAGAAAAAGGAAAAGGAAGATGAAAGACCCATTGCTTTTATGAGTTGCCCTCTAAAGAATGCTGAATTAAATTATTCAAACCTTGATAAATAATCCTTTGCATTAATCAAGGCTATGAAGAAGTTATGTAATTACATACTAAGAATGAAGGTGTATGCAGTAGTACCTAATCCTATAGTCAAGATGCTTTTGATGCAGAATGAACTCAGTGAGAGGAGAGGTAAATGGATGGTCATACTTCAAATGATCTCAAAATTCAACCTATGAAATTAGTAAGAGGTCAAGGGTTGTCAAGAATGATAACTGATAACTAGGATAGAGATGAAAAGGAGTTCAACTTTTATAGTGAAACAAATGAGAATTATCAGAATAAAATGATTGTATCTCATTTTTATATTGGTCAAGGTGTGGTGACAGACGTTTGGTATCAAGACATTGTTTATTATCTTCTATAGGGCCAATGTCCCAGTTGGATGAATAGTTCACAACATAGGGGACTTAATATGAAGTGTGAATCCTACATGCTACATGATAACAAGTTATATAAGAGGAACTATTAATTGATTTATTTGAAATGCTTAGGTTTTGAGGAAGAAAAGGAAGTCTTAGAACATTGTCATGACAAGTATGGTATAAGACATTGTTCAGCAGAAGCAATGACTCACATGATTCTAAGATTAGGTTATTTTTGGCCCTCAATATTCAAAAACACTTTCAAGCATGTATGTTCTTGCCATATCTATCAAACTAGTGCTAATAGAGAAAGGAATCTAGTGATGCCCTTATAGCATGTGTATGAGATACACCCCTTCGTAAAGTGGGGGCTAAATTTCATTGATCTAGTCAATCCACCATCATCAATTGGACATGCATTTATTCTCATAGCTATAGATTATTGTACACGATGGACAAAAGTAGAAACATTCAAAAATTGCACTACTAAGGTGGTGACAGACTTCTTGGAAGAACACATTGTTACTACGTTCAGAATGCCATTCACCCTTGTGTATGATAATGACTCTTCTTTTGTGTCAACATTCCTTACCCAACGAGCATTTAAAAATTAAGTCATTATCAAGTTCTCTTCAAATTACCACCCACAAGGAAATGGGTTAGCAGAATCCACAAACAAGAACTTGATCATGGTTATAAGATGATTGTTGAAGTAGGGATTGTCATACACAACTCAAATATGTCCTATGGATAGATCAAGTGAGAGTCAAAAATGCTTTGGGGACTTCTCCATATTTTCTTGTCTATGGACAAGAACCAGTGTTTCCATTTAACCTCAGGATTCTTGTTTTGAAATTCATGAGTGGGTATGTTGAATATGATGACAAAGTACAAATTAGACTGATGAATATTTTAGAGATGGATGGAAAATGGACAAGTGCATTGGAGCACATGGCTAAACATCAAGCTATCATGAAAAGATGGTTCAACAAGAGGGCCACAATCAAATCATTCTAGATTTCTAACCTTGTTCTACTTTGGGATAAGGCAAAAGAAAAGTTGGGCAGCCATACCAAGTTTTAACACTTGTTGACGGGCCCTTATAAAATTGTGAAAATCCTCAGAGAAAATACATTAGGCTCAGTTCCTTACAGGGGGAATTCTTTCCTTGCCCATAAATGGGAAATTTCTAAAGCATTATTTCAAAGCCTAAAATTTTTTTTAAAAAAAATATTAGCTAGATTTTATTCCTGCATTTAGCTTAGATTTTTCATTTCGACAAGTGTGTTTTTCTTTCATGTTGTGTGTTTTCTTTCAATTGCATGTTACGTTTTGAAGTTGTGTTAGTCCTAGAGTTTAGGTGTACTTGAGATTTTATCTTGAGATATTTCATTACCCACTCTTTGGTTTCAATTTTAGGAAGAGGTATTTCTTTGTCAAAATATCTAGACAACTATGAGTTTTATACCAACTGAACAATGGACGTTGCCTACAGAAATGGGGAGACTTTCAATCCTAAGTTCAGGGTTTTGAACCAACGAGTTCTCAACACTTTGCAAACTTAAGAATCGACCATCTTAGGTGTTGTCAAATTAAGGTCAAAGACAAAAAGGGATTATTCAAACTCTAATTGGTTCAAATAGGAGGAGTCTTCTCAAAAGGTTTCTCAGGTCATTGTTTGGCATGAGAGTTTCTAAATTTTTTAAAAGAGGAACAAAAGAGATGTTCACAAAAGATCAAAACCAAGAAATGACACCGATGTACTAGCTACACAGTCTAAGCATAGTTAGGATACAGAAGGAAAAAAAAGAGAAGAAAGAAAAAAAAAAAAAAGGAAAAATGGTGTTAAGACTAAAGGATTATAAAGATCTAAAATGGAAAAGGGATATGTTTTCAAAGAAAAGTATCTTGTATCCAAAACATTGCTTCATCAAAACTACATGGAGTGATTATTCAAATTTTCCAAATAGTTAAAAGAATGTGGCAACTCACCAAGATCCCTTGACCTAATTCTCTCATCTAGTCAAACAAATGATCAATGAATAGCCTTCATAGAGATTCTAAATGAATGAGCCAAGAGGAGTGGAAGATTGTTTATGAGTTGTTAGAAAACATTGATAGAATGCATCTTGAAGAGTCAAAGGGAATGAACACATGAATCACACACTAAGCTTGAAGGTTTTCAATTCTAGAATTTTGATTGCAAAGTCATCGAAAATAAGATTGAGGTGTTTGAAATTTAGTTGGTATTTGACACATGTTGAAAGGATGTTTTCTGATAAAGAAATGCCTTGGTCATTTATTCCTTTTTTGGGGGCCATTTGTTGTGGTCCCACACCACATACCCCATTCCTTACTAGGAATGGGAGCCCCCTATTTTTTTTCAAATTCCTAAACAAACCATTTGGGAATCTAAAAAATTTTGGAGTCAAAAAGTTTAAAAGACCAAAAAATCAAAAAATCAAAAAAGACAAAAAAATCAAAAAATTAAAAGATATAAAAATTATAAAATTTCAAAAAAAAAAAGTTGTGCACCCACGCACCAGTGTAGGGCTGCACAGTGGGCAGGGTTATAAAACCCATCACCCTTGTCAGTTCAAACTCACATAATTTTGGTTTATTTTCAATATTTTCTTTGCACAGTACAAGGTAAATTTCCTCCACACATATCCTTGCTTCTGGTACTAGCAATCCCCCACAACTGTGTTCCATGCACCTCACACTTGGCACCACGTGCCCTTTGCTACTCTGCACATCATGTGCCCTTTGATGCCATGTGTTGTGCACCCTTTGAGACTACATTCCATGTGCCTACTCAAAAAATTTGGTGCCATGCATGCCCACTTAGAAAAAACCAGCATTGTGCACCCTTCCAAACCTGCTGCCTCATGCCCCTAACTTCACATCATGTGCCCATGGAAAACCAATTCCATGCGTCAATGCTAATAAGGTAGTGTTGCATGCCCTTGAAACATGGTGTTGCACACTATGCATATGTCACATGTACATCGAGTCCCCCATGCCCACTTCATGTGCACACACGTCCACACCAAACACAAAAAGGACCTTCTTTTCAACTTGATTTTTTGTCAATATTTATTTAATAAAATAATGATATTTTATGTATTTTCAGTTACATTATTGTTAGCTAATAAACATTTTTTCTCATTATGTGTAGGAGATTAAATGGTGTCTATATCTGAAATGGAACCCAAGCTCATCATATTCAAGTTTCAAGGCATGCAATCAAAATCAAGGTTTCATGATGTTCATGTAGAAATCAGAGACACTAACCTAAGACACATAGATTTGGGAGAGTTCCTCAGAATTTGCAATAAGCCCACCATGATATTAGCTCCGGTCTCCTCATTAATTTGTTTTGGGTTGGTGAATGCAGTTTCACATCCTATATCAGTGTTGTCAGCAGAACTAATCATGACATTGGTGCAAAATTTTATACCAAAAGAGAGAGTGGTCAAGAGTATCACAGGAGATGTTGTGTTAGACCTATGACCTAACAATATTGAGAGGGTCTTCCTTCTCCCAAGAGTAGATCAATTCATTAGACTCTCATATGAACCAGTAGAGAGATGGTATAGGGAGCACCAGAAGGAGGTGACATACATCATACAATCATCTTACCTTATTGAGAAGCCTACTCAAGGAAGGATGATAGGAAAAGTGGATATGACTCGGGGATATATGAAGGAGGACATTGGATATTCCATTATTCTATTGAGAAAAGTCATGGGTATACCTACAGTGGGCCACCTTAGTACTTTCATGGTCAACTTCATTGATACCACACTAAGTGAAAACTTGTGTGAGAAATTGAGGGTAGAAAAAGACAAGAAGAAGTTATATATGACTTCTTACATGGTATACCTATTTGCGGAAAGGGTGACAAACTACCTCAATTTGTACAGGATAGCTAGTATTTAGGATCCTAATACTTGGCCATACATCATCTACCCTTAGCTAGTGAAGAAGAAGCTCTCGACATAGAGCAAGGAGTATAGAATCATGAATGATGTGTTCATTGTTGCAATCATCCAATTCACTGAGGGTGATTATGGAAAGAGGTTATCTAAGGAAGCAAAAGAACAGATAATAGTTCTTGGGACCTACTTCATCCAATTTAAAATGTTCACATATCTATGAGTAGCCAGTGCCTCCATTAATCTTAAGAAGCCCCTAAGATATCCAAGTGACAATTTGATATTATTGGAGATTGCTCAAAAAATTGAGTCAGCATATGAGAGGGTAAAGAGACAATGGAGACCTTGCTCGGCATGGTGCTTGGTCATTGGACCATATCATGTGAAACAGAAGGAAGTTATTTCATCCTTTGAGTGGGAGTGGGAGAATTATCCCCTTGTAGAATACAACTCTCTCCAGCCTTATTTTGGTAATATTGGGAGAGTGGAAAGTCTGGCAAGAAAAGAGTTCCATCATGAAGATGTTTTTGAAGATCATTGGATAAATGTAACAAATGACTATGATGTCCGCATAAGGGACTATTATAGGATGACTTTGTATCTAGCAGAGAAAGCTCTCCAGTTGAACATCCTAGAGGAGATAAGACAATAGGATTCAAAGGAGTTACTAGACCCCCTGTTAAACTCAAAAAAAAAAAGTGAAAGATCCATTATGAATGCTAAGGTTGATAAGGAGGAAGCTAATGATATAATCATTAGGCAAGACATGTTGTTAGAATGATGAAGGATTGGATGAAGAAACCTTTTTCGCTTGATCCAATAGCTAACCTAGTAATCTTCCATGCACATGCCTACCTAGAAAGAGGTAGAGGGAAGAGAGTAACAATTACTACCTTGGTGGCCCAATGTCCTATTAGGCCAGAGATAGTATACTAGCTTGATTATCAGTAGAACAAGCTGAAGAACATGTGCCTCTCTAGAAAAAGGAAGAGAGTGCACAACGGTCTAAAGATACTGGAGCTACTCAAGTCCAAGATGAACCTCATTTTCCTCTCATTGTGCCCAACCAACTAGAAGAGTGGGAGATTCCATAGGTTTCCTTTCCTCCTATATAAGAAGAGCTAGCTTCTCCCTCTATCCCCAAGAAACAAAAGAAGAAGATTAAGATCCGAATGAAAAAGAGGCAAAGGATCAATAGAAGATTAGTGCCTTCACCATCTACTCTTGAAACTATTCTAGTGGGAGATGAAGAGGAGGAGGAAGAAGAATTAGGAGAGGAAGAGGAACAAGTGCCCTTACAAGGAAGAACTCAACTAGCTAGAGCTATGAAGTTACAAAGGAGAAAGAGTGCCATGGGTACCTCACCATCCACCCAAATAGAACCCTTAGAGCTCTACTATTTGGAAGAAAAAGAACAATAGTGGGTGGATGAGTAGAGTGAAGAGGGTGATGACATTTTCATAATGTTAAATTTTGATTTTATGCCCGTGGGTATAGAGTTAATTGGGGATAAGATTAGGGAGACCTCTACAAGTGAACCTCAACAAGAAGACTAGACGTAGATGTTGCCAGACTCACAGGTTCCTGATCTTACTCCCCTTTCTCCACCACAAATCATGCTAGTAGATAGTGGCTCTATGACTCTTCCACCTCAAAGTTTGGAAGAAGAGTAGGTTTAGAAGGAACCATCACAAGAGGAGGGACAGGAACAAATGCGACCAATTAAGTGTCAAAGGAGGGACAAATGGTGGAATATTCTCAACCACCTTCCCAAGACATTGAGGTGCAAGTTGTAGGGCCTACTAAGACTGAGGCTAAAAAAGAGGAGTCCTCATAATAGGAGACAACTCCAAGGAGAAACAACAAAGGGAAGAAAGTAGTAGAACATACCCCATTATCCTCGAGAGCCAAGTCCTCAGCTAAACACATTCCTAGGTGGATCTAGAAAGAAATAATGAGGAGTACTAAACCTCAATTTCAAGGTTCAGAGGAAGACATTTGTGATATTACAAAGATTTTAAATAAACATGAGTCCCCATCACATGAGGCAATACCATTGGAATTTGTCACTAGTACATGAAAGTAGGAATTATTTAAGTATTTGTCCCTCCTAAAGACACAAATGTAGAAAGCCTTGGCCTTTAGGACTACAAATTGAAAGAAATTATGTTGGGAAGGCCTATGTAGGATTCAACCTGACTAGTGATGACCATGAGCATTAAAGAGGTCCTCAAGAATATGGAGCAAGATGAGGCCAAACTTTGAAAACTTCGAAGGCAGGTTGAGATCCTAAAAGGATATCTAGCCAAAGTAGTTGGTCCTCTAGATCTTGAGCACCCTGAGCAAACTTTGAATACCATTCTCAAAGAAGGGGGAGGTGTATAGTTAGACCCCTTTTTGAAAGCCTATCAGTAGTAGTGGGAAAGTCTTGAGGAGAAAGGTGTTTTGATTATTGTGGAAAATTTGAAGTTATTGCATGCTATGCAGGAGAATGTGAATAAGATTGTAGCAATTTTGAAGCAAGACTTTGGGATTATGGATGAAGTACATGCCTAGAGAAAGGATTTGCAAACAATACAAGCCATAAATTAGAAAAGGTATTAGTTTTTGATTGATGTATATATAGGAGAAGAGTTAGCTATGATTGATGACTGGATAGAGAAAATAGTGGATAACAATAAAGTAGTGGAAAAAGTACATGAGAAGATTCATCTGCTCAAGGACCAAGCCTGAGAGTGAATTTTGGAAGCAGAGAAACTCTATAGTGATGCATGCTTGGATTTTTTGAAGATTTGGAACAAGAAAAGTTATTGTCTATTGAGGTAGTAGTAGAGAATTTGAAGAAGAATATGTAGGAAACATCTAGTAATGAAGATATCCAGCAAGCCTTCACGATAGAAGAAGCTCTATTAGAATTGGATACCAAATTTGGGGATTTTGCTTATACCTAAATTGAGGTAGATAATTAAAAATAAAAGATAAAAGATAAATATGAGGCTTTAGATCTATCAAATGTAGCTAAAATTACTCAGATGATAGAGAAAGTCAAGGACAAACATCCGAACATAGCTTTGGGATGAAGAAGTACAAAACTTAAATGCCAAAATTTTAATTTTGACACTCGGTAAAATTTTGAGACTTTGACCCTATCGAGGTCTGTAGCTCCATAGGTTTGCAAATCCACAAGTGCATAGGTCCATAGGTGTGTAGGTCCGTAGGTGCACAGGTCCATAGCTCTGAAATTTAGAAGTGATTTGACAGTTAACTGCTAGTTCCAAAAATGGAGCTTTCCATACATTGGAAATGCATTCTAACTGTAGTTTAACTTCAACACATGCCTAGTAAAGGATTGATTCCTAATTTTAGCACTTCCAAACACTCCTACTTCAGCAGAAGGTTTTCCTCCTCTTTCTTCTCTCATGATTTCTTTTTTTTCTTGACATGTAAAGGCTCATACATCCAATTAATGAATAAAATATGGATGGAGTCCTATTAAGCACCAGTTAAATTGATAGTTCGCATATAATTTTTTTTTTTTATTGCATGAATAATATCTCTCACTCTCAACAAAAATTGAGGAGATGATTTCTTATAAATATCCCATTATAATATGTAAAAAAGGTTATTGTTATTATGCAATAAAATTATGCATTTGGTGCTTGCATTTAGAGTGTAGTGATTCTTTCTTGAACGTTTCATTGTTTTGTGAATTTTGTTCATGAGATTATGATTAAGCCAAAGGTTTATTGCGTTGTTTCTAGTTATGTGATCTTTTAGTTTTGGTGTTTGTTATAGTTTGACAAATTTTGCTGACGTATCTAGCTTGAGAAGAGATCACCAAATTATGCCTGCAAAATTTTTTGTCTCATATGAAAACACTTTTTCATGGCCTTGTGATTTGATGAAGAGTGAAACATCATATAATTACTGAAATTTCCCATCAATGATTGTATCAGTGGAATCTAGGAAGCGTTGCTCCTATTTTCATTGGTTACCCACTGATTTCTTCAAAAGCTTAACTCGCAGTGTGTTGTTTTCTATAGCTTATTTCCATTAGGATTTCAATTTCATGTTATTTAATTTGCTAACCCCTTATTAGAATAGGATTTCATATTAGTTGCATTATTACATTGCATTCATTAAAAAATAGAAAAATAAAAAAACATAGTTCTTTTGTGTTGTATTTTGAAACAGCGTGCAGATTCTTTATTTCATTCGAGATCAAAAGTGAACCATCAAAGGCCTCCTCATGAACAATCACATTTATTTTCAACTAAGTGGATTTTGGTACATCACAAGACAAATACAAAACCTTGGAGTTGATCAAAAAGATTAACTTTTCAAGAGAGGAATTTGCAAGAATTCATGCCATTTAGCAGCATGTATAATGACAGCTCAACACTAACAAGTAAAGCAATAGATATTCCAACTAATCAAAAAACATCATCTAAATATATGCTAACATCATAATACAAGAATACGTCAAAATAGACAAATATAATTTAAACGTGATATCCAAGTATTCTAATCAAGGCATAAATCACAAGGAAACATACTCTAGATAAACAAAAATACCAAGTGAATATCAAGCACTGGTTGCATTGGAACAATAGAGAATCTCTATACACTAGTCCCCAATAGTGGTATAGGTAGCTACACCTCCCAACCATGTGAAACTCATAGGTCCACTTCTAGCATGTTGATGGAGATAATGATCCAACCACAAACACACATAAAGAAAACATCTATAGCTAACGCTCACATCAAACCATAATGATGATAGAAACCAAGCTCATGAGACAATGCAAGTACTATAGGTCCTAGTGAAACAATCAATTATAACTAGGTAGGAAATCACTACATGGAGAGTTGCTTGGCATCGGGAAGCCCAAGCTAGATATTGAGTAGTTCAAATTCCTAATGGAAGGCTGTTGCACTATCTAATTTTATTATCTTATCTTATTACCGCCTAGTATTTTATTTAGTTATCACTTAATTAAGACTTCCTTTGCTAACCCTCTAGGCACAATGACCACTAGGCTATGAGATAGAAGTCCCATTCATGGTTCTACCTTATCCTACCTATACTCATCCAATGATGAGTGCCCATAGGCATGCATATTCCCAACCCAAATCCAAATGAACATAACTCTCATAAATACCATAGGAGATCAGGCCTTGTAAGTCACCTAAAAAATGCACGTATACATGCTTGTGTGTGGTGCACCACCATCACTAAGATCATAACACAAGGACTAGATGAGAACACAAGTAGAAATAACACTCAACTAAAAACAAGCTCAAGAAGATGGATGTGGAACACATACCAAAATCATGCCAAAAAAACATGATAAAATTGGGAGGCACACAAATTGAGGTAAAACACCAAAACATGAAAACTTTAAAATTAAAACCCATTTGGTCATTGGGAACAAAAGCCACAAAAATTCACTAAAATTTAGGTTTGGGCACCATATGCAAAAAATAACTAGCATAATAGTGTAAAATCCCAAACCCTCATCTTGGAAATAAGGAAAATATTCATACCTGACCCACTAGGCAGAACTAGCAAATCGAAATGGAGGGGAACACTATTTCTAAGCCTCCTAAGAAAAAACTACTAGAAACATACATAGAAATGGAGCTGAAACACAAAAATGGGAGAGCCCTACCTAACAAAAAAAGGGGTAGAAATTGAAATCAACTAGATAAAATAAATATTTCATGAAATCTATTGAAAACTATGGTAAAATAAAGTCTCCTCGAGTTGGATCCAACAAGATTAATCTCGCAAAGATCCCATGCCCATAGCTCTCACAAAAAATAGAAAAGCAATTCTCTAGAAGAGGATTTTGTAAAAAGTTCTCAAATTATTAATTTCCAAAAGTGAGAAGTGAGGAATTAATTTCCTCTTTGGATACTTATTCACTTTTTGAGTTAATAATTGATTAGGGTGAAGGACCTAGTAACTTAGTTAAACCCCAAATCAACCCAAATGAAAATAAGCTATTCCAAGTGATTGGAATTAATCTATGGAAAATCTGTCAGAAATTAAATATCAAAATAATTAAAGTCCAAAAACCAAAAATCATAGAAATTCCTTAACAACTTTCATGAAAAGGAAAACCTCTAAATGCACAAACATGTTCATAGGTCTAATCACTAGAAGGTTTAATTTAACATTTAAATAAGATACATCAACCATACAAGGATAGCATTAGATAAATATGAACAAATGAATCACTAACTCCATGTGCCACTACTAGGGATATAAATCTTGCACACTAAAACACATGATCAAGTGCATTTTTATATAATAACATAGCTGAAGAAACAAATGAATTCAATACCTAATTTAACCATTTATTCAAATATATGAAAATAATCCATTTACAACACACATGCTGGCATAAAATGTCACAAAGTGAGAATGAAGTAAATAACCATAGCATTCAATCCAACATATATATACTCAGAGATATGTCCAAATATTAGATAACCAAATATCATCATAAGACATAATGTCATCTCAAAATGGCATCATTATGCAAATATGATCAACTGAACACCATAGTATTCTAATATCTATGATACTAGAAAAAAAGTATAACATCTGACCATTAGGTCATCTCAAAATAAAAATAACATGAGTACAAGTATCTCTATGATAAAAAATATTTCTAGTACAGACTACAAACACGAGAGGAACTACATCCTCCCCCACTAGGCATAAGCTTACTTCTAGAATCTTACAAAAATATAGGGGTACAATCCTCTCAAATGTGGAGCATCTTCCCAAGTCATAAAGGTCTCATCGCTCTGGTCCTACTAGACCCTTGGCTACTCTATGTCTTGACCTCTCAAAGTCAGTCTCTAATGTTGAAGGATACAAATGGGCTCCAAAGAAAGATTATCATCCTCCACTTATAAGGCATCCCAATCAAGGAAATGTGCCACATCAAGAATATATAGTCTCAAAATAAAAACATGAAAAACATCATAGATGTGCAATAGGATAGATGGCAATGCTAGTTGATAAGCAACATGACTGATCCTCTTGAGAATCTCAAATGGTTTGACAAAACATGGTGCACCTTTCTAATAATGGATGGGGCTCTTCCTCAAATGCATTCTCAAAATTACTCTTTAACTAATAGAAAAGTGATGATCTAACCTATGGGCTCTTCTGCCTATCTTGAGCAGTAACAAAATGCAGATAATACGAACAACTTGTTGCTCCATATCTTGAAGCATCTCTAGACCTAGAAGTACTCAATCCTCCAAATGATCACAACTCAAAGAGGTATGACATGATTTACCATATAAGGCCTAATAAGGAGACATGCCAAGAGAACTATAATAGCTATTTTTGTATGTAAACTCAAACATGTATAAATAATCCTCCCACTTCACCTTCCTATCCATCACATACATGCAAAGCATGTCTTCTAGAACATAGTTCACTCTCTTTATCTGACCATCGATCTCTAGGTGATAAGATGAACTAAAATTGATTTTCGCAACTAAATCATGATAGAGAGACTCCCATAGTGTTGAATAAACATTAGATCTCTATCCAAAATAATCTCATGTAGGATCCCATGCAAATGAATAATATCCTCCAAGAAAACATGTGCTATAGAAGAAGATGCGTAGGATTTCCTCATAGGTGAAAAATGTGTTAACTTGGAAAAATTGTCCACAATCACCATAATACAATTATGTCATCATCATGACATAGGAAACCTTGTGATAAACTCAATAGATATTGTATCCTATTTCCACTCTAGAATGGTATATAACTACAAAAGACCCACTAGATATTGATGCCCTACCTTCACTCTTTGGCACCCTAGACATCAAGTGACAAAATCAATAACATTGCACCTCATCCTTGCCAAAAAGTACAATTGTTTAAGATTAGCATGCATCTTCTTGACACTAAGATGTGTAAAATATGGTGCATGATGTACTTTTGAAAAATAAGTCACTAGACACTAGCACATAGATATGCCCCAAGTGTTGCAACAATCCATCAGACTCAAGTGAACAACCTAAAAACCTCCCCTCAAGGGTATGTCTAGACTTGATCTCTACCCTCACCTCCTGATACTAGGTGTCACTAGGCAAAGCCTCCAAGATGTAGCCCTACAAATCTACATTTAATGATAAAATTAATATCTCACGATGCCTCCTATTCAAGGCATTCGTGATGACATTTTCATTCCCCTTAATGTAGTGAGCATCAAATTCATACTCACATAGGAGCTCCATCTAGCAATGTTGTTCTACATTTAGGTTTGGTTGAGTAAAGATATGCTACAAGCTCCTATGATCACTATGCAACTCAAACTTGTGCCCCAAAAGGAAATGTATCTAATGAACAAGAACATGCACCATGGTCACAAGTTCCAAATCATGAGTAGGGTAGTTAAGCCCATGGTCCTTGACTTTCCTAGACTCATATGCAATCACTCAATAGTCCTACATCAACACTACACCCACACCTTCCAATGAAGCACCTGTGCAAACCATAAAATCACCTCCAAGATTAGGCACTACAAGGATTGGTGGACTCTTCAAACACTCCTTAAGAGAATTAAATATTTGCTAACATTGGTCTAACCAAACATACTTCTTCCCTTTTCACTGAAAAGAACTAATGGGATGAGTCACATGTGCAAAATCCTTCACAAGAGATGATAATAATCTACCAATCCCATAAAATTATGAAATTCTAAGATATTAGTGGGTACTGGCCCATCCATGATAACTCAATTACCATCACCAATGATTATATACCCCAAATACTTTACCTCTAACTGGAAGAATCTGCATTTACCCAAGTTTCCATACAACTGATGATCTTACAAATATTGAAATACTTGGCATAAATGGACCTCATGTTCCTTAACAATCTTTGAATAGATCAATATGTCATCCAAGAATACAATGACACACTAATCAAGGTATGTGAAAAATATTTCATTCATCAAACTCATAAACACTGATACTACATTAGTTAATGCAAAAGGTACAACAATGAACTCATAATGCCCATATCATGTACAAAAAGTTTCCTAATGAATTTCAGCCTCTTGAATACAAAGTTGATGGTATCCTAGCTTAAGATCAATCTTGGAGAACACTCATGCCCCCTTCATCTAATCAAACAAGTCATCTATCCTTGGAAAAGGGTACTAATTTTTCACCATCACTTTTTTCAGCTATCAATAGTCAATGCATAAACACAATAATCCATCTTTCTTCTTCACAAAGATGACAGGTGCACCCCATGAGTATACACTAGGATAAATATGTTCCTTGGCCAAAAATTCCTCCAACTGCAATCTAAGTTCACTCAACTGTTAAGTAGTTAGGTGGTAAGGAGCTTTTTAAATTGTCTCTTCTGGTAGTGCAAGATCAATCCAAAAAATTATGTCACACTATGGTGGCATACTAGGTATCTCATCAAGAAATACATTTGCATACTCATGAAGGAGTGGGTGATCATTAAGTGTCACTATCCAACTCTTATTCTCCTCAATATTATTGATAGAAACAATAGATATATGACATCTCTTCCACACACTCCACTTCAATTGATTAGTTGAGTTTATCTAAAGTGAGACTAGTCTCTTGACCCCTAAAAGTTCCACCTCCCCACCTGTGTCATCAACATACTGCACCAACTTACAGTGGCAATTTGTATTCACCTAATGGGTAGCTAACCAATCCATGCCCAAAAAATGTGATACAATCCCAAAGGTAGGATGTGAAGATCCATTATAGTGGTGAAAGTAACTAAATTTAGACTACAACCATTGACCAAGGAGTCTATAGCTACTTTGGATCCTATAGCTATATCAACTTGCCACCTATCAACCTAATGTGCTACCACTAGCCCACATTATTGAATAAAATATGGTGAAATAAAAGAATCTAAAGCACTAGAGTCAAATAATACTAAAGATGAAATACCTTGCAATGTACCTGTAGCCTTCACTATGGTACCTTGATGCTCAGCTTGATACTTTTCAATCACTATAAAGACTTGATGGATCCTTCACCCATCTCCTACAATAGGATCTAATCAAGTTGCACCCTTCAATAGGACATCTCAATGCTTTATGGCTGCATTGGACATAAGAATAATAATTTCCCCCAAAGTTGGATCCAGTTCCACAACCACCCTAACTAGCACTAGAATATGGTGTACTACCCTTGCTAGAGTTATGCTGACTACTCTAAGGAGGATGATCCTACTAAAAAATTTGTCCATGACTCTATTCATCTCCTTTCTTCTTGGATGTACTTGAAGATTATCCACCCTTTTTCCAAAAACCTTTTTGATTTTTATGACAATATCCACCCTAAGAAAGTGCTAAATAAGCTTGGCCCTTTCCTAAGAACTAAGTAAGCTACACATGCTACCCTTAGTTCTGTGCACTTTGGTTTCAAGAACTAAATTTACCACTAAACTCATGAGCTACATTTCTCTCTAGAATTATTTCCTTCTCTGTGGAAAGTGCAAGCATTCTTGATCATTGAGCATGTACATCCCCAATGATAGAGTCCCTAAGGCCCCTAACAAAATGTTGAGTGAGGAGTGATTCATCATGACAATAGCTCAAATATTGTCTCAACCCAAGAAACCCCTTCTCATACTGATCCATAAACATTTTTCTCTACTTGAGCTAATGAAATTCATTAGGATAAACCTCACAATACTATAAAGAAAGGAATTTCTCTTTGAACCTCTCCTCAAAGATCTCCCAAGTGAGATCTACCACATCAACATGGAGCTTCTTGCTCTCCATATCCCACCAAATTGATCCATGGTCTCTCAACTATGTGATAGCACAATGGGCCTTCACATTTCTTCCATAAGGTAATAAGGAAAAACAATGCCCCATATGCATTAACTAGATTATCCTTAAGCCCTATCTCATGGCCATCAAATAGTGGTAGTTTAGACTTCTGAAGTCCCCACATTATCTCCACCTGAGTGAAGCCATCATCATTTTGACCACAACCTCTCCATTGATGCCCTCTTCCACTAGGTGGTGTATGAGGATGTTCTCCCTCACGATCATGCTCCTCCTCTTCCCTATAATCTGACATGTTAAAATCTCCATGATGAGATCCATTTTTTTAATCACAATAATGTTCCTCTACATGAGGCCCCAACCAAGCAAGAATCTCTTCTAGTACTGGCATTAATACTCCAATGTCATTCTAATTATTTTTACTCTATTCTCCCTCACCATCCTAACATTCCTCTTCCTAGTGTTCTTCTTCATGGTTGTTTCCTTTATTATTACTCTAACCACTAGGTCTATGTGTAAGAGGCATCACTAAGGAATCATAGGATAAGAACCAAAAACATACATCACAATCATAAGAGTCACAAGGAAGAAACAATAAGATATCACAATAGTAAACATAAGATAACAATACACACTAAATATAGTAACATAGTGGAAGCATAACACGGAAATCCCAATGTTGCAACAGGGGCTTTGATACAATATGTAATGCCCTGCCCAGAGATCCTTAGAGCATAAAATCAATACAAACCAAGATATATATATTTTTAAAACAAGTATGGATACACATGACACTCAACACATGAAGATTTTCAAGGATCACAGTAGAAGACTTAACCACAATCTTGACAACCAACGAATATCCAAATGCCACTACCAAACTAACATGCTTAAATAGAAAATGAAATCCAAATATGACAATAGAACATAAAATCTTAGATCTATGAAAGCATGGAAAATTAAGAAATCACAAAGGCTACTCAAATCACCAAATTGTGTTCTCCAAAAAATGGTGAAGATACCCCCTATTTTCCACGTGAAAAAGAAAAATTGATAGTTTCATGTGAGGAAGTACAATAAGCCACACAAGAAACTACCCTTTCAAATGAGGAACTTTCTAGCCCAATAAGCAAAAACCACTACATTGATGCCAAGGTTTGTGTGAGGAAGTGCAAATAACCACACAAAGAAATGGAAGCTTGGGTGTGAAGAAATACCAAGTCTCATGTACAAGCGAGTACAATGTCCAATGGGAGAGAATAAAATCTCACACAAGGTTTCACAATAGCAAGCAAGAAAAACATAAAACAAGAAGATAGGGAAAGTAATTCGTCTACACTGGGGAGTATCAGATCCACTAGTTGAGGCTTAGAAACTCGAACACAACAACTCAAAGACATTAACTATATCTAACCATCTAAAATATAGCAATAAAGGAAATCTACCAAAAGCTGCATCATAATGAATGAACAAAGAAAAACTCATGTGTAGTTCCTCCCAACTATAATATCTTCATGAGACCTCAAGGGTCCTAGCCATGCCTTATGCATAACATCCCAAACTACCAACTAGATTGTCAAAGTTGTTTTATGAGGGTGTCACTACTAAAGCATAATAACATCATAAGAACAAGGAATTCGTACATGCTAACAAGTAAAGAAATAGGTATTCCAACTAATCAAAACACATCATCTAAACATATGCTAACATCATAATATAGGAATGCATCAAAATAGACTAACATAGTCTAAACATTATATCCAAGCATTCTAATGAAAGCATAAATCACAAGGAAATATACTCTAGATGGACTGAAATACCAAGTGAACATCAAGCACTACTCACATTGGAATAATAGATCATCTCTATACACTAGTTCCTAGTAGTGGTATAGGTAGTTGCATCTCCCAACAACATGAAACCCATAGGCCCACTCCTACAATGTCGATGGAGATAATGATTCAACCACAAATAAACACAAAGAAGATGTCCATGGATAACACTCACACAAAACAATAATGATGACTAGAACCAAATCAATACTTGTCAAATACTCAATGGGTAACTAGATAGGGACTTGCTACATGGAGAGTCATTTGGCATTGGAAAGCCCAAGCTAGATATCATGTGGTTCAACTCCCCAATGGAAGGCTCTCACATTGTGTACTTTTATTATCTTAGTCTTATTACCACCCAGTATTTTATATAGTTATTGATGATGCCAAATATTGCCTTTATTTCATGATAATTTTAAAACACTTTTTTGATACTCTATTTAATTTTTTTCAAAACAATTGTGGACCTATGTTTACCAAAACCTATGATAAACCTATGGGTAGATACTATGCCATCTTTTGCTAGCATTATACATATTATGCAGTATTTCATATAGTTATCAAAATGTGTATTCTTATATTTGAATTTAATTTGATAAATGTTTATTTGCAAACATGTCTCTACATAATTACTAACCTATTCGCAATGAAGACTAAAAGATGATTGGAAAAATTCAAAGATGAGTGCCAACAACATTTAAGGAGCAGCCATGGTGGAGGAAAGTTGTAACGATTCTAGAAGACACGGTAGTGAATATGGAGGATGTATGAAGACTTAGTGCCTTCTCTTCATTTACTCCTATGGTCAGCAAATGTTTAGACTTTATTATTCCTACCTTAAGCTGTTATTTATTCTTCTCATCCCGAGTTCTTATTCTCCTATTTTCTCTCCTGCAAATTTAAAGCTAGGTCATTTAATTTTCTATTATGGAATAAGTGTCAATCTCTTATATATAAGAATTGACCCAAGTGTGTTAGTTTAGCCAGTTAGAAGAAAGAGTTTATGAGAACAAACTATTAACTTTTATAGTGAGTTGTGTTTTTACAGTTCTGTATTATGTATTGAATTTTTTAAATTAAATGAATTCAGTTTTTGGCTTCTATCTTGTGTTAGTAGTTTAGTTGAAGCTGAAAAAGGGGGCCCACTTCGAAGGTGGATAAGATTAGGATAGAATAGATTTATTTCCAAGCATTCTTAGTATTTAGCAGTTGTAGGTTCCTTCCTGTAGCATTGCACTTTGTGAATGTTCCTATAGTGTACGTGAGAGTAGTTGTAGTGGATGAATTGAGTTGGAATATTTGTTAGTTTTTCATTGTATTACCAGTATTCATAGAGTTAAGTATGTTAGTTTCCTGTAGCAATAACATAAGTTCTTTTTCTTGTATTTTTAATTTCCTGCAGCATAAGCTTAGTGACTCATTGAGATACCTAGTGCACATACTATGCCGAGCATTTCAAGTATATATCCTTGGGTTGACAAGATTAAATGCACCTCATAATGGGAATAATAGTCCTTAGTTTGAATATACTATTCCTAAGCATGGCCTAGAGCATGACTATGATACACCTATTGTGAGGTAGACCATTTTTGGTGCCGTTGTTAGAGATGTTGTCAAGCTAGGAGCATTTTTTAGTCATAGTTCTAGACAATTTTTTTAAGTTTTCAAACTTTCTTCACCAATGTGAAGAATTCAATTGCATGCATCAAAGAGGAAGATAATGAGATGAATATGGTAGATTTCTTCCATGAGAGTCTATTAATGTGAACAAAGAAATTGAAGAAGAATAATTTGATTTACCTTTTGAAGACACAAGCCCTATTTTTCTTGCAGAATCATTGTCAAGAGAACAACCTTTAGATATAAGTGGCATTCAAACTTTTGCTGAAATTTTGGCCAATTTTCTTGATGATACTACCTTGAATCTACTATTTTTTAATATCCTAGTACCGAATGTCCCTTTTTCGTAGCAACCTCAAAATCTCATACCTCTAGTAATGGCACGACCTACTTTTGCATTTCCTCTTCCATGTCTTGTAACTAGTGCTAATCTTAAGAACATACCTCTCACTGCTCTTCCAAAGTTCTATGACCTTGCAACTTAAGATCCTGATACTTTCATGTTTGAGTTTGATATACTTTGTCATAATTTTGACTACAACACTGATGCCCACAAGCTCAAATTATTTCCAACAACATTGAAAGAGTTTTCTTTATGATGGTTCATGTGCTTAGGAGCTAATGCAAGCTCTGTTTCTAGATAAATATAAAAAATACTACAAAGCATTTGGTTCAAGAAGGGATGATATCTTTAGGATATCACAGAAGGAGGGAGAAACATTAGAAGAATATGTTTCAAGTTTCTTATATATGCTATAGAAGAACCCTCAGCATACGTTGTTCGAAGATTCACAAAAGCTAGTATTTCTGAGAGGTGTAAATGATGACTATCTAGAAGCATTGGACCTGATGGCTAGTGGTGATGTATATCAAGCTTCCTAAGATGACCTCAAGAAGATCCATTAGAACTATTCAAGGTCAAAAATGAAGAAAGGATAAGGAACTCATTCCATAGTCACAAAAGTAATCACCCAAGGCATTTCAAAGCTTAAGATATCTAACCTATTGTTAGATATCAAACAAGACATTATCAATGATGTTGCTACACATCTTGACATGATGACTATAAAGAAGAAGCAGGCAAAAGCTAAGTTACAACTAGCTGAATACTACTCCCATTGCTACAAGTAGAAGAAGGATTACCAATGTAAACTAGTTGCAAGCATGGAGAACCAACATCTTCCAACTAAGTACCACAAGATAGATGGAGATGATGAGCAAGTATTTTTTGTTGCTCAACACTGACCATGGGCCTAACGTCAAGGTATGCCTCAGGACCCTTTTGTAAAATAAAAATGCTAGGCAAAAGAACCAACAACAATCCCAATGGCCTCAAAATTTCCAACCACCTTGGCCTAACCAATACAGTAACCAATGGTAGAACCAATAGAATACTAGAAAAACTAGCAAAACCAATGGCAACCACCCTAAGGGAATTGGTAGTCTACAAACCAATGCAGGGGATCTCAACAATGGCCTAACCAAAATATTGGTACTCCAAAATTATAACCTCCAGTTGAACAACCTACTCCAATGCCACCACCTAAAAATCCTAGACCTCAAAAGAAGACACACTTACCTACACAACCTTAGCCAAACCCAAATAGCCAATAGCCATAGTAGCCCATGTATAGTTCTAATGCTTAGCAATATCTTTCTTACACTTTGAATGTTGTTGATATACATCTGAGATCTGGTACAACTTTACAAGTGCCTAAACAACCTCTTATAACTAAAATACTAGACTCTCCTACAACATCAAAACCCTTAGTTGCTGAAATAGTTGACCCAATCAATGTTACCTTGTCAACCCAAGCTCAACCAATAGTAGAACCTCCTTTTCTAGAAAAGCTTATACAAAAGAAACTTGAACAAATAGAGGAACAACCTTTTGATATTATTGATTAGTTGAAAAAAATGCATGTCCAAATACCTCTATTTCAAGCCATTAAAGATGTTCTAGTTTATGGAAAAGTCATTAGAGAAGATTACCTGAAGAAGCCTAGAAGGAAGAAAATGTACCCCACCATAGTCCATGTTGTGGGACAATTGGCTAACATCATGTTAGGAAATTGATCACACAAAAATATTCTAATCCAAGAAGTCTAGTAGTGAATGTCAGTATAAATGGTCAGTGTGTTAAAAATGCTTTAATAGATCTTGGAGTTGCTATAAATGTCATGACCAAGGATACTATGAAGAAGTTGAAAATAGAAGGACTAAGGGCTACACCAACAATTCTACAATTCTACCCCTAATGGGATGATAGAAAACATAGTTGTAACCTTAGATTCTCTAGAATATCCTACAGACTTCATGATTTTATCCCCCAAAGTTAATCTATCTGGTTACCCTATCATCCTAGGTTGACCATGGTTAGCCATAGCTAATGCAAATATAAGTTGTAGATCAGGGAATATGACCACATCAAATGGCCAAGCAACAAAGAAATTTGATTTATATCCTCCAGCCCAACCATTACTAGATTTGAGAACATCTATTTGTCTAGATTTAGGCAAAGAAGAAGAAGAATTAAATTCTATAGTATAACTCATGATGTTACATAGACTATCTTTTCTAAAAATACAAGAGGAAAATTTAGTACTTTCAAGTATTCTCACCAACAGTTGTGTGGTAGAAAAGATGTATTTGAAAGTTTTGTGTTGGAATTAATCACATATGAAGAATGTGATAAGAATTGTACTTTTCTCAAAGAGCCTAATATTCTTTATCCACTCTTACCTTGTGAATTAGAAGAAAGTCCAATCTTTGAAGCTGTTATGATAGAGTCCACCACTACTATTGAACTGACTAAAGGTCATAATCTCCATGTTAATCCCAAATTAACACCCACATAGATGGTATAGTTAAAAGAATTGCTTTAAAGACATGAAAAAGCCTTTGCATGGGACTATAGTGATATGAAAGGGTTAAGTCCCACACTGTGCACCCATATGATATACATTAATTAAGGTTGTTTACCACTTCATCAACCCTAGAGAAGGATAAATCCAAGCCTTAGAGAGATAGTTAAAATTGAATTGAAAAAATTGCTTGATACTAGATTTATTTATCCTATATCTGATAGTAGATGGGTGTCACCCCTAGTCATAATGCCTAAAAAGGGAGGAAAATGGAGAATTTTTGTAGATTACAGAGAGTTGAACAAAGCTACCAAAAAGGATCACTTTCCTTTACCATTTATAGACTAAGTTCTAGACGCTCTAGTTGCAAAGAAGTATTTTTCTTTTCTAGATGGGTACAGTGGTTATAACCAAATTAGTATTGCTCCTAAAGATCAGGACAAAACCACATTTACATGTCAATGGGGTACTTTTTCATACTCTATTTTACCATTTGGTCTATGTAATGCTCCTACAACATTCCAACGAGTTGTTATTAGCATCTTTGCTAACATATCACATGATTGTATGAAATCTACATGGATGACATCACAACATTTGGAATCACTTTTGAGGAAGCAATGGTGAATCTTGAAAAAGTTTTGGTAAGATGTCAAGAATATAATTTGGCACTTAATAGTGAAAAGTGTTTCATGATCATGCAAGAAGGCATGGTACTTGGTCATTTCATATTAGTTGTAGGCATACAAGTGGATCTAGCTAAGATAGAGATAATTCAAATATTTCCCATACCTACAAAATAACAAGATGTAAGATTCTTTCTAGGCCATGCTAGATATTATAGATGTTTCATCAACGATTTCAAAAAAATAGCTAACCCCTTATATGAGTTACTCACAAAAGAAGCTGAATTTAGTTGGACATCCAAATGTGATGAAGCCTTCGTGCAACTTAAGAAACTTCCAACTATAGCCCTAGTTTTACAAGGCTTTGATTGGAATTTACCTTTTTCATATATATACAAATGCCTTTGACTATGCTATGGGTGCAGTCCTAGCACAAAAATCCCAAAATTTTGAAAATGTAATATATTACATTAGGAAAAGCCTTCATGTACTAGAGCTAAACTACACTGTGACTAAAAAAGAATTTCCAGCAATAGTTTATGCCCTCAACAAATTTTGACATTACATAACTGGCTATTTCATATTTGTTCATACTAATCATGCAACAATTAAATATCTCATGAACAAACCTACTATAACAGGTAGGTTAGCAAGATGGTTACTATTGTTGCAAGAATTTGACATAACTATTGTTGATAAGCCTAGAAAAGCCAATGTTGTAGCTAATTATTTGTCAAGAATCCATCATGATGATACTAACAACACTTTGGTAAATGATGCATTTCTGAATGAGCATTTATTTCATATTGTTGTTCAAACTCCAATGTATACATACATTGCTAAGTACATTGCAGCCAATAAAATACCAGCACATTTTTCATACAAGGAAAGGAAGCTTCTTGTAGAGAAAATTTTACATTTCTCTTAGATAGATAATCTCTTGTTTTACTTTAGACCTCATCAAGTTATGAGAAGATGTGTGAGAGAGGATGAGACATATGACATTCTACATGCATGTCATAATGAAGCATGTAGAGGAAACTTTGCAACAAAAATAGAAACTTTCAAAATCTTGACAACTAGTTATTATTGGCCTGCACCTCACAAGTATGTAGTCAACTATACACAAAAGTGTGACAAGTGTCAAAGGATGGGCCAACCAAAAAGAATGGATGAAATGCCTCTTAATCCTTAGATGGTATTAACACCATTTAAAAAATGGGGCATGGACTTCATTGGTCTAATTGATCCTCCATCTAATGGGAAATCTTATATTCTTGTGTGCACTGATTACCTAACAAAATGGGTTGAAGTTAAGGCTATGAAACATGCTCGTGATGAAAAATTTGCTAAATTTTTGTATGAAGAGATTTTTACTCACTATGATGTACCCAAAAAGCTAGTCACTAACCAAGTGCACAATTCACATCTAATCTAATCTCAAAGTTGATGATACAATATAACATCAAGAACCAAAAATCCAGTCCTCATCACCCTTAAGCTAATGGACAAGTAGAGGTCACAAACTATGAGCTAGAGAACATCCTAACAAAAACAGTCCATTTGCATCGTAAGGATTAGACCAATGGATTACAAGAAGTTGTTTGGGCTTACAGAACAACTTGGAAGACTACTACAAGAATCACACCATTTGAGCTCTTATATGGTAAGCTATTAATGCTTCCAATACAATTTGAACATAAAACTCTAAGGACAACATTGGCATTGGATATTGAACTTCATGTAGCACAAAGATAATGTCTTCTGTATCTTAACTCTTTGGATGAGATGCACAAAGCTACTTTGGAACATATTGAATTGATATAGAAACAAAGGAAACAATGGAATGAATCTCATATTATCAGTAAACAATTTCAGGTTAGTGACTGGGCACTACTATATGATTCCAAATTTAAAGATATGATAGGAAAGTTGCAGACAAGATGGCTGGGACCATATGAAATTAGTCATGTCCTTGATAATGGAGTTGTTCAACTAACTACCATTGATCTAGTACCTTTCAAACTATTAGTCAATGGTCACAGATTGAAATTATATAAATAGCCCCAAACAAAAGGGGATTTCTTACACTAGTTTCAGTGGCTAAATTCAAATAAAAATCAAGTAACTCTTCCTATAGTCGAAGGTGTCAACCTTCTAACTATTTCCCTTCAACATTACTTTCTTTGTGCATGCTCATAATAAAGACTTTATCTTCACATAAAGTTCACTTTTTCCTTCCATCTCACTTCTTTACCTTCCACCCATCCACCTCATCTCATTTCTTTATCTTCCATCCACCCACTTTCCACTTCATTAATTTCACATGTTTTCAATAAAACTCCATGAGATGCTAATGGATGCTACCACTGATATCACTTTTTCCACCTTTTTTTTGGTATGTGTGATGATCAGTTGATAGGTATAACATCCTGAAATTATAATTCACTTATAGTTCACAGATTTTGTTAATAATATTTAATACTGTATAGTTTATATGATGGTGGCATTATGCCAGTCCCTTACCTATACTAGGTTCGACAAGTGTGGACACTTGTCCAAATTTATTAGGGGGCATGGAAGGTCACTAATATCCAATGGAATTTCTAATTATTTGTAAATATTTTTCAAAATCTTCATATTTCCTTCATTGATGGAATTTAATTGCCCTAAGTACACAAGTGAGGTGTTGTACCCCTTATTTTTGAATGATTTTTTTGTTTCAAGCTGTGATGTGACTTGTTTTTAAATTTTATGTGATTTGAACCCCATTGTTGGATGATTCTCACACATATTCATGATTTATCTTCATTAAAAGCCATATTATTGTGCATAACAATTTGTGGAAGACTACTACAAAATTCACACCATTTGAGCTCTTATATGGTAAGCTATCAATGGTTCCAATTGAATTTGAACATAAAACTCTAAGGACAACATTGGCATTGGATATTGAACTTCATGTAGCACAAAGAGAATGCCTTCTACATCTTAACTCTTTGGATGAGATGCACAAAGCTACTTTGGAACATATTGAATTGATATAGAAACAAAGGAAACAATGGCATGAATCTCATATTATCAGTAAAAAAATTCAAGTTAGTGACTAGGCACTACTATATGATTCCAAATTTAAAGATACGATAGGAAAGCTACAGACAAGATGGCTGGGACCATATGAAATTAGTCATGTCCTTGATAATGGAGCTATTCAACTAACTACCATTGATCTCATACCTTTCAAACTGTTAGTCAATGGTCACAGATTGAAATTATATAAATGGCCCCAAACAAAAGAGGATTTCCTACAGTAGTTTTAGTGACTGAATTCAAATAAAAATCAAGTAACTCTTCCTATAGTTGAAGGTGTCAACCTTCTAACTATCACCCTTCAACATTACTTTCTTTGTGTATGCTCATAATAAAGACTTTATCTTTACATAAAGTTCACTTTTCTATTCACTTTTTCCTTCCATCTCACTTCTTTACCTTCCACCCATCCACCTCATCTCATTTCTTTATCTTCCATCCACCCACTTTCCACTTCATCAATTTCACATGTTTTCAATAAAATTCCATGAGATGCTAATGGATGCTACCACTGATATCACTTTTGCCACCTTTTTTTTGGTATGTGTGATGATTAGTTGATAGGTATAACATCCTCAAATTATAATTCGCTTATAGTTCACA
Source organism: Cupressus sempervirens (assembly GCA_028749045.1). Lineage (NCBI taxonomy): Eukaryota > Viridiplantae > Streptophyta > Pinopsida > Cupressales > Cupressaceae > Cupressus > Cupressus sempervirens. The sequence continues at coordinate 649,491,540 of CM053791.1, read as the reverse complement.
GATTTTATTAATAATATTTAATACTATATAGTTTATATGATGGTAGCATTATGCCAGTCCCTTACATGTAGTAGGTTTGACAAGTGTGGACAGTTGTCCAAATTTAGCAGGGGGCATGGAAGGTCACTAATATCCAATGGAATTTCTAATTATTTGTAAATATTTTTCCAAATCTTCATATTTCCTTTATTGATGGAATTTAATTGCCCTAAGTACACAAGTGAGGTGTCATACCCCTTATTTTTTAATGATTTTTTTGTGTCAAGCTATGATGTGACTTTTTTTTTAAATTTTATGTGATTTGAACCCCATTGTTGGATGATTCTCACACATATTCATGATTTATCTTCATTAAAAGCCATATTATTGTGCATAACAATTTGTTATGACATTAATTGCCTGATAAAACAAAGAAATGTGATTTGAGTCTATCAAATAGCAAGGCAAGTTGAATTCAAAAGGGGGAAAATAGAGCAAATAGAGGAAGTTTTAAGAAAATGGGTGGACAGTTGTAGAGGAGAGAACCAATGGAACACACTATGTTGCTCTTATACGTAGAAGCCATAAGAAGGTTTAAAGCAATGGATGCATCATGCTCTCAAGTTGGATGATTAGGCACTTGCTTGTAGACCACCACCAAAATTTTATGCTCTCTATTTAAAAGAACAATTTTCTTTATTTAAATTAATGTTAACTCTTAAGGATATTAATGCAGAGTTCAAATTAACACAAGAATTTTATGGACTATATCAAACTCTTCCACCTTAGCAGTAGAATTTTCTTTTTGAATTATATGTTAATAATTTTGTTATCCCTTCAGAGACTCAATACAATGCCTTACTCTACATAGGTGATATACATTTACAAGTTCTCATGTCCTAGATGCCCAATGAAGCAAATTGTGATAGGTAGCTAAATAATTATAGGGATGAGGAAAGGATAGAACCATTACCTTTAAGAGCTGAGATAGAAAGCTAGATGAAGTTCTCAGGGATTGGTTTACATTAACTTATGGAAAGAAGAATCCAGATGTAAGAGATAGGATCTTTGCTGCCAGAGCTAAGGCTTATGTTGATTATAAAAAATTTCCCTACTTTTCTTTCTAGAGAGCTATGAATAGTGCTAGGAGTAGATGGGCCAGACTGCGTGAATCACTTAAATAGTTAGAACCACACAATCCCATCAACTTGGAGGCAACACTTCATAGGGTTCCAAAATATTTAGAGTTAGGGAAGTAGGCTAGACCAGAATGATTGTGTCCTCTAACCATGTAGCCTCCAATGCTCCTATGGCCTTTGTATGATATTAATTTTGATAGACTCGACAAGCTTCAAGAAGATCACAAGAGGATTTTACTACACTTCCAAGAGTAGTAGGAAAGGAAGGACTGAGTTTGGAGAGTCCTGGTCATTAACACGAAAGTGCAATACTTGAGGACAAGCATTAGTTTAGCAGGGGGTAGATGATGAGGCCAAATATTACCTTTATTTCATGATAGTTTTTAAACACTTTTTTGATACTCTATTTTATTTTTGTCAAAACATTTGTGGTCCTATGTTTATTGAAACCTATGATAAACCTATGGGTAGATACTATGCCATCTTTTGCTAGTATTATAAATATTATGCAATATTTCATATAGTTATCAAAATGTGTGTTCTTATATTTGAATTTAATTTGATAAATTTTTATTTGCAAACATGTCTCTACATGATAACTAACCTATTAGAAATGAAGACTGAAAGATGATTGGAAGAATTCAAAGATGAACACCAACAACATTCAAGGAGAAGAGAATGCTAAGGAGTAGCCATGGTGGAGGAAAGTTGTAATGGTTCTAGAAGACATGACAATGAATATGGAGGAGCTATGAAGACTTAGTGCCTTCTCTACATTTACTCCTATGGCAAAGGATATTCAAACTTTACTATTCCTTCCTTAAGCCATTATTTCTTCTTCTCGCCTTGAGTTGTTATTCTCCTATTTTCTCTCCTACATATTTAAAGCTAGGTCATTTACTTTTTTGTTATGGAATAAGTGTCAATCTCTAATATATAGGAATCAACCCAAGTGTGCTAGTTTAGCTAGTTAGAAGAAATAGTTTATGAGAAAAGATTGTTAACTTTTATAGTGAGTTGTGTTCTTACAGTTCTGTGTTATGTAATGAATTTCTAAAATGTAATGAATTAAGTTTTTGGCTTCTATCTTGTGTCAATATTTTAGTTGAAGCTGACCAAGGGGGCCACTTGGAAGGTGGATTAGATTAGGATAGAATAGATTTATTTCCAAGCATTCTTAATATTGTAAGTAGAAGTTGTAGGTTCCTTCTTGTAGCATCACACTTCATGAATGTTTTTGCAACATATGTGACAGCAGTTGTAGTGGATGAAATGAGTTGAAATATTTGTCAGTTTTTCATTGTATTTCTAGTATTCATAGAGTTAAGTGTGTTAGTTTCCTACAGCAATAGTGTAAGCTCTTTTCCTTGCATTTTCAATTTCCTGCAAAATAAGCTTAGTGACTCATTAAGATACCTTGTGCACATACTGTACCAACTATTTCAAGTATACATCCCTGGGTTGACAAGATTAAATGCACCTCACAGTGGGAAAAATAGTCCTTAGTTTGAATATACTATTCCTAAGCATGGCCTAGAGCATGACTATGATACATCTATTACGAGGTGGACCAATTATCACTTGATTAAAACTTCCTATGCCACCCTCTAGGCACAATGATCACCAAGTTTCAAGATAGAAGCCCCTTACATGGTGCCACCCTATCCTACCTGTTGGTCTGGTCTTTTTTTCTTGCCATATTTTTTCCCCCATTTTAAAGAACCTAGGGTCATTTTTGAAAAAAATTGGTAATTCTTAGTCAAAACCCTAGTTTAAAATTCCTAAGGTGTAAGATTAAACCCTCATTTTGTGCCCTAGTTTTCAAAGAGGTTGTCAATTTAAAAATAGCATGGGATGCATTTTACCCTAAGTTTTCTTTTCATAAAGATTACTTTATTTTTATTTTCCATGCTTTGACCTCTTATTTTCTAAGCCTTCCTTAACCATGGTCATGTTTCCTAAGCATTAGTGTGAAACATTTTAAGCTTAGATGAGTAATTCTTTCCAACCATTGATCTAAGTAAGATTGATGGATAACGCTTACTCACAAGATGAAGTTGCAAGATCATTAAATAATGTGGGGAAGTGCTATTGAGACACATAGCTTTTTCTGACGATAGATTCTGTTCACACTGTAAAAACTCTGACATGTACCACTTACCTATGATCTCATTAGTTGTTTCTTTCAAAGTGGATTAATTTTTTCTTAGTTCTAATGCATCGTTGATCTATGCTAGATCAGTGGTTAGCACTTTACTGCAAGATAGAGTTGATCAAGTTTTAAGTAATGTAGGGAAGTGTTATGTTGACACCTATTCAAAGTGATGATGGGTGAGATGTCATGTATAGTTCTTAGGTATGTTTTTATCTACAATTGATCTCAACATGATTAATGGCTACACTTACCCACAAGATGAAGATGAACAAACTTTAGACAAAGTGGGCAAGCACTTTTTTGACATCTGGCATGGGATGATGTCATCACCACATTCTTTGAAATAAGTAATTTCTTTTGATAGGTGTCATATGGTAGTACGAAAAATGTAATCTATTTGCTGGTCAAGGTATTTGACTTGGTAATACCTATCATAATTTTATTCCACCATTGATCCTTGGTAGATCAATGGACAACACTTTCTCGCTTGATGAAGTTACAAGATCTTTAAATAATGTAGGCAAGTATCTTAATGACACTTGTCGATGCTAATGTAACGATTGGTGTTCAGGCTGCTTGAAATGTGCAAACTATTCCACTATTGATCTTTTGAAAATCAACAACTGGCACTTACCCACTTTGAGAAAGTGATTGATATTTAGATAAAGTGGGGAAGCACCAACATGACATGTAGTAGATAATGACATCATGGGTCCATCTTTCTCATAGGTAATAGTGAACTCTCTGTCATGGCACTTGTTGGAACAAGTTAGTTTGAAAGGTGATATTCTATTGGTCAAATTAGTGAATTGGAGGTTATAAAAGTATAAATTTTTGTGATCATTGATCTATGCAAGATCAAAGGTTGGCACTAATGTACATTATGGACTTGCATGATATTTAAACAATGTAGGTAAGCACTAATCAAACATATGGCAAGGTGGGACCAATTATGATGGACATGTGTTGAGTTGTGCCAGGCTAAAAGAAGGTGTTAAAGCATAATGCCAATTGGATCTCAATAGTAAAGCTTGTATTTCAAATATGCTTGAATCCTCATGACCATAGATCTTTTGGAAATCAATGATCAGTGCTTACTCACATTATCAAGATGCTGGGACTTTAAATAATGTGGGCAATCACCTGTTTGATACATGGCCAGGACTTTTAAAGCTTTAAAATAGTTTTTCTTTTTTAAAACAAAGTTGTCTGATGTTGTAAGGTCAATGGATGAAATTCAAACTTCAAGAATGACATGAAATTAATGGCTAAAGGAAATTAATATGGCTCAAAACTCCTCCATGTGACCTTAATGCCCTGGTATAGTTCACAAGTTCACCATTATTGAACCACACAATTATAAAGAATCATTAGAGTGCAAGGGTTTTTTAGATCTAGGGCACAAAATTCTACAAAGTCTTCAATGAAACTATAGAAAATTTTACAAAGAAGGAAGGATTATTCAATGGGTAAGTAATTAGTAACTATTGAAAAACTAGAAACTAGAATTGTGTGAAGTTAATTTTCTTTAAAAGATGCCTCCACAAAAGGAATTCTTTGGTCACACTAATTATTTGAAAAGGTTAGTCCATGATGATTTCCTCGAACAATTTCCACCCTCTGTACATGAAATAATAGTAGGTGAGGAGTTTATTCCAAAAGATCTTAGGTTGGTTGTGGCTAAGGGTTTTTATGTTAAGGCCAATTGGTTGAGAGACGCCCAAGTTTCTATAGGAGGATTAGAATTATTTAAAAAATGGTTTTTTGAGCATAACCTAGATACCCCTATGAGTAATGTTTGGGAATTTGATATTGGTAAATTAGTGGTCACTGGTGTTTTTTCTATAGTGATTTACTAAAAGATATAGCCAAAAAATATGATCATGTCACTAGGATTGTGATGAATTATGTTGGAGACAATCTCTTTAGGGTTTCACCTGAATTGATTAGTGAGGTTTTTAACCTCAACCCTAATGATGTTGTTCATGAGCCAATTGACATGGATGACCTCCAAGCAAGATATGATGCACAAAGAGTATATTTAAGAGTAGGACCACTACAACAACATATTGCTAGGATTGGGTCACTACCCTTGGTCACACCAAGCACCCTAGAGCCACTAATGAGGAAATATTTCAATCCTAGAGCCCAAGCTTTATACTTCACTCTCTACAAAATTTTTGGGACGGATGAAGAGGTATACATCTAGGGTTCTATTGTTCTTATTATGGCTTAGACATTGCAGTTTGAAATGAGTACCATTCTGGACTTTGTCACTTTCCTTGCAAAAGAAATTCATAATGGTTTAGTGGGAATATCACAAGGAAAGGTAAATAGACCCTTTTGGTGGTACTCCATGCTAATACACATATGTCTTTATAAGGGAGTTACCTATTTCTCTAATGGAATGGAGTTGGAGCTAACAAACGATGGTGACAAGTTGCCAGTCTAGTTATGGAGTGTTGATATGACTTCAAAAGCCAGGGATGCTAGTTATGTTAGATTTAATAGATATTTTGCATCAAGGCTCAGATTTCTCCTGAGAGGGGATAGCCCAAGAATTCCATGGCCTCTACTAGAATTAATCAAACCTAAAGACCACGCAAAGGGACTCTTAGTCAATCAAAATTGGGGGGATATAATTGCCTACAATGTCTCTACTATGATTAGAGTTTATGGCTTTTTACGAAACCCTCATGTTTTACCTTTCCATGTACCTCTAAAAATAGAAATTGTAGAATTTCTATGGAAAATTGGAACTATTGAAGAAAGGGATATGATTGGCAAGGGTAAAGGCACTTTCTTTCCTATTGTTACTTTGGCTCGTGAATTTGTCTTTGTGAGGAAAGGATGGAGAAATCTCAGTTTATTTTTAAATAGATATCACATGGCAGAATCTCATGCAAGTTATATTGATCCAGAAGGATTCTATGACCTTCTAAGAGGGGACACAAGCTAATAATATTACACAACATGTATATTTCCATGAAGATGTTATTAGAAATATCTTTTTGTTACAAGAAGAAGAAGTTAGAAAAGAAAAATGGATAGTCTTCAGTAAGACCTTAGAATTCATTAATGCTTTTGAGTCCAATTATAACCCTTTGAAAGATAAATAGTATTGGGGGGCCAAAATGAATGTGTTAATGAATAATTTTTCTATAATTATGCAAACTATGAATGAGAAGAAGGCTACATATGTTAAAGTATATCCTAATCAAGTAGCAAATGTGGAGAGAAGAATAAATAGTAGGACGATATTTGCTCTAGGGAAGTATACATTGCAAAAGAGGGTAGGATATATTGTGGTTTAGAATATACAACATGTTCCCCTCATAGAAGGTGAAGACTAAAGAGTCCACTTGCCACTAGCACACCAAAAAGAGAAAAACTTGAACAAGGATTCTCCTCTCATGTAGAAGTGTATTCACCAACTCAAACCCCAATCCAAATAGAAGATGTAGCATCTTTGAGAAAAAAATTTAAGATAGATGGGTGGGGAAGGAGATATAGTGGTTACATCTATTCATCTGGAAAGAGGAGTGCCTTAGGAGCCTCCTATGCCCTCCTTGGACCTCACATTTGTTGATTACAAAGGTAAGGAGATAGATCTTATTATTGCTCAAACCTCACAAAAATTCATATATTATGAAAAATTTGTTAAATTTAGGGCTTATGTGCAATTTTTATGGAGAAAGAATATAGGAAATTTTGAGGAGAGATGTAAGAAAATAAAGGTAGAATAGCCAAGCATACCAGATTCTGACATTGAGGAAGAGATGAAATCTAATTTTTTGATGATTTTGCCCAGTTAACACTCGAGGCTAGAAGGTAATTGTTAGGGAGTCAAGAGTCTTAATTTTGCTTGAGTGGGATGTAGCTAATGTTATGATCTTTGATTCAATTAGAAAAGAAAAGGATGTGCAATATAAAATAGAGGAAGAAATATTACAAGCACATAGGGGAATAAAGTTTAGTAATGATCATCAAGCCCTGGTCATTTGGTCAATTGAAAAAAGGAATAAGACTAGAATACAAGAAATTTATAGTGCAAAACATACTAGTACTCTTATAGTATATAGGACTGATGAAGTGGGCAGTCAATAGATTACAAGAATGGCTAAAGAAATGCTAGAGTTTGGGATCTGGTGTCTGGAAAAGAACAAAGTAGATTCTTAGAACTAAATGCCAAATTTGAAGAAGTACTGAAGACATATGAGGATAGAGGAAAAAAGATACAATTACTGGAAAACCAAATATCCCAAATGGATAAACAACTTGGAAAAAGGAAGATGAGAGAATCTAGTAAGCCAAGAATTGTATATCCTCAGCCACCAATTGAGCTATTTAAGTCCATCCCATTGTTGAAATACCAAACACCCCACAGAGGCCTAAATTCTATACTATAGAGGAATTTGAAGAAGAGAAAAAGTAAATTATATAAAATGCATGTAGAATTGAATAACTAGTATGAAGAAAAGCTTAGATAGATAATTTTGTACTTAGTAGATAAAATTGAGTGGCCAACATTTTATGATCAGTTGGAAAGAATCATAAAATTATGGGATGAAATAAAAGGAGATGAAAACAACTTGAGACCCATTGTGCAGAAATGGAGTGAAAGAAGTAATGATATTACTGTTATGTGTATATCTGTCATTCAATTACCATGTCATCAAATAGAGAAGATTTTTGATATACTTAGCAATCTAAAGGATTTTGATGATAAACAGGTTTCTATTAAAAAAAGAATAACAATTTTTCTTTCCAAGTACATAGCTGAAAAGTTTGACCTATTTCCTAGTGCCCTTAAAAAGGTTGATAAAATAAAAGAAAAATAAGAATGGGAAAGGGTAGTGGATGAACTATTATGCTAGAGAATGAATAATGTTGTAAATGAAAAGGGGCATATACTATGGGCAATGAAAAATGAAGAGCTAGCCAAAGTGAAATTATTTTACAATGTTATCAAAAAAGATCTGGTTGAGATAGAAGCAGTTGGGAATTTTGTAATAAAGGTACAACGAGAAATCTTGAATTTTGATTGGCGTGATGACACTATTTCTAACAAGTGGAGAGAAGAATTTGTGTCTTCAAAATGGATGGTGGAAGATGATGGGGTAGATGAGGATGTAGAAGTAATTGTTACCTTAACAGTTCATGATGAAGATAGTGAAAACCCTTGAGTTGAGGTTAACTTGCAAGTACCAGAACAAAACACGTTACTAGCAAGCTTGATAGCCACATACTCCGAGGCATCAGAATAAAAAAAGTACAAATCGTGAATTTCACAATTTTAAAAGTGTAATAGAAAAGTGGCCCACCTAAAAGAATATTTTGATCTAAAGTTTTTCTATTACACACTTTTGTCTTTTGTGATAGCTACAAAATGTAAATATCTTCTGTCAAAAGACAACTATCAGTTCTTGATGGCTGAAGCTTGTTGCATCTCGCAGTATATAAGTGAGATTCCAAGGCTAGGGAAAGGGTATGAATTATTATCTTTTTAAGTCTTAACTAGGTCTTTTAAGTCCATTTTTTAAAAATAGATATACTTTATGATATTTTTCTCAACAAATTTATGAGAATTGCATCAGTGTGACAAGATCAAAATGCTTGGTCTTGAGTTATTCTGAATTTTATTTAATTGTATGCAAACTTTTCAAATGAAATCAATGTAAAGATGAATTGTCACCATATTTTTTCTGGCCAAATCTTGTCTCCATTTGTGTTAATTGGTTGCCTTGAAATTTTATGAGCAAGTCTTATTCAATTGAATACAATTAAGTTAAATTGTATGTCAATTTTCTATTGCTTTTAATTCAAGGAATTAAGTAAATGCTTTAGTGAAATTGATAGGATTACCATGATAATAGAAGGGATGTCTATAAGAATGAGTTTTAGTCAAGATTGTTGATAATATTGATTGTAATGCAATTAGTAAGATCTAGGAATTGAATAGACTCTAAATCCCAATAGATTAGGCATTGATCTAATTATTTTAGTCTGTAGAAAGAAAGATCATGAAGAACCATCAAACTTAATTTCAAAATCCATTTTATTTTACTGTTGAAGATTATCAATGTTGGTCAGCACTCATTTGCCAAAAATATTTGTAAACCTGATGAGAATTGTGACCAAATCTACTTATAAAGGATGCATATCATTTTAAAATGGCATGGAATGAACAAACTATGTAAATGTCAGAGATAGGAGATGAGAATTAGAATGAAACTAAAAAGATTATCATGCAATAGCATTCATTTGTACCATCCCTTAGGTATACCCACCTTGGTTCTGCAAAGTCTAAAGAGTAGGAAATCTATCTAGATTTTGTTGTAGTTGGGTCTAGATATGAAACTCTTTCAATTGTCTATAGGAAGTACCTAATCCTTAGATTGTTTGTACTTTCAATATCTAGGTGTTGAGTATCTTATTACTTAATAATTTTTAAAAACACCAACACTACCCATACTCATTCAGTGATGAGTGCCTGTAGGCATGCATATTCCCAAACCAACCCCAAATGAACATATCTCTCAAAAATACCATAGGACATTGGGCCTTGCAAGTCACTAACAAATGAATGCACACATTCTTGTGTGTGGCACACCACCATCACAAAGATCATAACACTAGCAGAACTAACACTCAACTGAAAAGAAGCTTGGGAGGATGGATGCAGCATACATCCCAATGCAACATAAACGTACAACAATGATCTAACCAACATCATGCTCAGAAAACTTGAGAAAATTGGGCAGCAAGAAAATTGAGGTTAAAACCCCAAAAATTAAAACTTTCAAAATTAAAACCAATTTGGTATTTGGGCACAAAAGCCACAAAAATCCATTAAAATTCAAGTTTGAACACTGTATGAAAAATTGACCAGCATAACAATGTGAAATCCAAAACCCTCATCCCAAAAATTGGGAAAATGTTCATACCCAACCAACTAGGTAGAACTAGCAAATATAAATGGAGGGAAACATTAGTTCTTAACCTCCTAATAAATAGATACCAAAAACATACCTAGGAACAGAGCTAAAATACATGAGAGAGCCCTACCTAATAGAAAGATGGGCAGAAATTGAAATTAACTAGATAAAAATAAATATCCTGGAGAACTTCCCAAAAGCTATAGAAAAGAAAAGGTCTCCCCGAGTTAGATCTAATGAGACCAATCTTGTGAAGATCCCATGCCTATATCTCTCACACCGAATAGAAACACAATCCTCTAGAAGAAGATTTTGGAAAAGGCTCTCAAATTCTTAATTTCCAAAAGTGAGAAGTGAGTAATTAATTTCCTCTTTGGATACTTATTCACTTTTCAAGTAAATAATCAATTAGGGTGAATAACTAGGTAATCTAATTAAACCCTAAAACAACCCAAATGAAAATAGGAAATTCCAAGTGATTGGAATTTATATATGGAAAAGATGCTAGAAATTAAAAATCAAAACAATTAAAGCCCAAAAATCCAAAATCACTAAAATTCTTTAATAGCTTTCACAATAATTCAAACCTCTTAATGGATAGATATATTCACAGGTCTAATCACATAATGCAAATGATTATGGATTTAATCAAATCACTGGAAGTTTTGATTTAACATTTAAATAAGAAACGTTGACCATACATGGAAGCCATTGGTTAAATGTGAACAATTGCATCACTAACTCCATGTGTCATTGCTAATGATATAAATCCTACACACTAAAATAAATGATCAAGTGTAATTGCATATAATAACATAGATGAAGCAATAAATTTATTGAATACCTGATTTAATCATTTATTTGAATATATTGAAATAATCCATTTACAACACTCGCATTTGTATAAAGAATCACAAAGAAACAATGAAGTAAATTGTTAGAGTTTTAGGTGACTCTACAACACCCCCAGGATCAAATGAAAGACCAAGATAACTTCCACAAGAGATTGGAAAGACAGTTGCATGAAGATGAAAAAATGCTATTATTGATAATTAATTTTATTGACATCTAATGGATTGATTTCAAATGTACATAACAAGCCTCCTTATATAGGAGAGTTGATAAGAGACAATGGTAAGGAGAAGATAAGCTACCACCCACACAAGGTGGAATCACATGTTCACCAAAGGTGGACCATCCTCCATTATGTAATGAAGTATAATGATGAGGATGATAATGTTATAAGTGCACTAAGGGTGGAATGAGATAACAACTATGACCACCTACAGTGGAATTCTCCTACACCATGTGTTTAATTGAGTTGCAAACTCCTAAGAGTCTCAAGCACAAACTAATATGAAATGAATTGTCCTAAGTAAGCTCAATTAAGTGTAATTAGTGAATACTTAATTACACCAACACCCCCCTTTAAGTGAAACTTAGAGGAATGCACTTAAACTCACAATACAAGATGGGTCCCAAATACTAGGCAATTTTTGGTACTCATGTACAATATGCAATGCAATTCATGAAATGCAATCTCTCATAAAGTGGAGAAAGAGAGAAAACCTCATGGGAAAAACCAATCTCCAAAAAGAGAGATGAAAATAAGATGCATGGATGGATGGAGTACTAAAGACCCCCCCAAAATTGCATACATCATGTATATACAAAGAATGATCCCCCTATAGGAAGGAAATAAGGAGACATGATATCCCCCCCATAATGAAGAAGCTCCAATGTAGATGAAGAGTACCTATAGGAAAAATATAATCCAATGCCTAAAAGATGCATGTCTCTCCTTAGGAAGAGATAAATACATCAAAAGATGAAGAAGCCACTCCATGTAAAAAGTGAGGAAGGAGGAACAAGGTCTCTATGTATGCATCTCTGAAGACTAAATAGGTGTCTCCAAGCTCAAAGATTTTGTCACACCATCAAGTTGACCTATAAGATGTGAAAAATCAAGAGAACATGAAGAGTTGGGAATTCAAATCTCCAAAGAAGGTTAAGAAGTATCTCAAAGAGAAACCTCCTTAGATGTATTAACAAAATCTACATTATGAGACTCATCCAAAAGAACATCTAGGAATTCATGCCACACTAAAATATCTAAAGCATAAAGATCATCCTACTGAATAGTAGAGCTCATGTCTAAAGAAGTAGGAGGTAGAGGAAAAGGAAGTTCAACACTTGTCTCAAGAACAAAATGATTCAAGTGTCTAGTGCTCTTGTCACATGTGTTATTCAGCCTTGTTAAAGGGTTAGGTACATCATGAATATCATCATCATTATCAACAAAATGTGCAAAAGAATACAAGCATGATGTGTGATCAACAACTCCCATAGCTATGACATCTCTAGTCTCCATGTCCCTAATATAGATATAATCAGGAGTGGACTCAACAATTTTACCTTGTGCCCCATGAGTAATATGGTAAATGGAAAGGAGATTAGTGGTCAAAGATGGTACACAAAAAAAATCATTAAATGTTCCCTCTCCCATAGGAATATTACTGTTCCCACAAATCTTCATGTATGTATTATTGTCCATCAATACAGTTGGAGAAGTACAAGGCTCAATAGAAGAAAACATATCCATAGAATATGTCATGTGATGTGATGCACCTAAATCAAGAAGCCATGTACCTTGCTCAGGATGTGTGAAAGCAATGAGTGCTTATCCTTTGCCTCTGAATGATGATGTAGATGTAATAGCTACCTAATGTTAAGAAGAAGGAGAAGACATTGATGAGGGCAACTAGATATTGTTCTTTTGAAAAATATGAGTAAGCTCATCAATATTCTTATGGAAAAATTTATGCTCATCATGTCCAAGCTTTTTGCAATAAGCACATTTATCTCTCTTTCTTCTATATGACTCATCTCTTGAAGAGGACTTGGATTAAATATTATGTTGTGAAGGAGAGTCATAACCTTCTTCATGTTTCTTAGGATCCTTGTGTTGTTTGTTTCCCTTTCCTTTGGGGGCCTTTAGAGAGGAGCCATTTGCAACCAATGCTTAATGCTTTGAAGGCTTCAATTGATCCATGTGTTCTAAATTTTCTTGTTATCTTGTGAATTGAGCTACAAATTCATCAAGAGAAGGCATTTTGTGTGCACTACCAATAGCATCCATAGTAAGATAGAATGTTGAAACAAATATTGAATATTCAAGACCAAGCTTGGAAAGACTAGATAATATCAATTGTTCATTATCTTTAGTAATGCCACAATTAGAAAGATCAAATTTAATGGAATTTAACTTAGAGAAAAAAGTTTTGAATATTGTCAAAATCACATGGACTTAGACCTATATGTTCATTCTCCAATTTTAATTTCCTTATTCTATCAGGTTTACCAAATATTCCTTCCAATGTTGTCCAAGTATCAAGAGGATGTGTGCAGGATGCAATATGATATAGAAAATCATTTGAGATGGTAGATCTAAGAGAAAAAAACTACTTTTTCCCTTCTATCAAAGCATTTCCTTCTTTTTACAACACCTATAGCTAGTTCTAGATCCTATCCAAGAATCATTCTAAGCAATTCAATACTCATCAACTAATTAGAAACTGCTTGTTTACATTCATGATAGTTATATGGAGTGAATAATGGAACTTTTGAAAAATCTATAATGAAATCAAATGATGATTGAAATAAGCTAATAACTCCTTCAAATTACTGATTCAATTATGAAAATTGCAATCCAAAAATTCACCAAGTGTAAATAGAACCAAAAATGACCTATTTTTTAAAGTGATATGCCCACTCCAAAACACTAAAATCTAAATATAGATCTAGAAAGTAGAGGAAAAATCATGAACTTTCAAAAAAAATTACACTTGAAAATGTTATCGAATGTGCCCAAATAGAGCCTTGAAAGTTACAAAATATGGGATTTGCAATTTTCAGTAACATTTAGAGCTAGAGATCCAAAATCACCCACACAACTAAGTATACTATGCAATTCTACCCCAAAACAAAAAAATTTCTCAAAAAAATGGGTCCATATGAGGGAGATCACTATTTGAAAATTGCCTCTAAAATTATTTTTCTGAATTGCCACTATCGCACCTTCAAAAATCAAATGGCTTTAGATTTGGCCTTAGATGTCCAGTTTGGATGAAACAAAGTTCAATTTAAGGGATTTTTTACCTCCTCTATATGATGCAAACCTTTGATTTTCAATAGCAAGCTCTAATTTTCACATGTAATAGAAAGTTACAAAAAAGGATTCCCAAAATCTCCTTCAAATTCTGATGTCCAAATTGTCAAATGTTGCACCAATAATGAGTCAAGCCAAGATTGTACTTCTTGAGAAGAAGTCTTCACACCATCAAAGCTCTAATATTGTGTTAGAGTTTTAGGTGACTCTACAACACCCCCAGGATCAAATGAATTACCAAGATAACTTCCACAATAGATTGGAAAGATAATTGCATGAAGATGCAAAAAATGCTATTATTGATAATGGATTTGATTGGCATCTAGTGAATTGATTTCAAATGTACATAATGGGCCCCCTTATATAGGAGAGGTGATAAGAGACAATGACAAGAAGAAGATAAGATATCACCCACACGAGGGGGAATCACATGTCCACCAAAGGTGCACCATCCTCCATTATGCAATAAAGTATGTACAATGATGAGGATGATAATGTGATAAGTACACTAAAGGTTGAATGAGATAACAACTCTAACCACCTAGAGTGGAATTCTCCTACACCATGTGTTCAATTGAAGTGCAAACTCATAAATGTCTCAATCACAAACTTCTATGTAATACATTATCTTAAGTAAGCTTAAGTAAGTGTAATTAGTGAATATTTAATTACACCAACATAAATAATCATAGCATTAAATCCAACACATATATACTTAGAGATATGTCCAAATATTGGATAACCAAATATCATTATAAAACATATTGTCATCTCAAAATGACATTATCATGCAAATATGATCATATAAACAACATAGTAATCAAACATCTATGATACTGAAATCAAGGTATAACATTTGACCATTAGGTCATCTCAAAATACAAATAACATGAGTACAAGTATCTCTTGGATCAAAATAAATCAAGGTACAAACTAAAAACACGAGAGACTGTACAAACAACATAAGAACATTCACAAAATTTGACACAAGGATTTTATGTGGAAACCCAATTTGGGAAAAACCACCAGTAACATGCTACTAATTCTCACTCTTTTAAATTGATGCCCTATGAATGGACAACCCTATTAAAGGTTACAATACACACTATTAAATGTGATCTAGCTAAAGGATTTCAATCACACTGTTAGGAGTGAGCCTTGTTAGAGGACTTTAGACCATTCCATTAAAATATCACCTGGTTAACGGGTTTACAAATGAATGTTAGGTCAACCTTAATCAAAAGGATTTACTCTAGACTGGTACAATGATTAGAAAGTAATAGTAAGGCTTCATTTGATAAAAAATTACAACACACTTGTAGATTATAAATCTATGTTTCAATCCTCCATTTTGCTTGGCATTCACACACTTCAACTCTAATAACTTGTTCACCCTTCAAGTATTCATACTCTTGAGCCTTCTCGATTTTCATGTGAACTACAGTCACTTCTATTTGGTCATTGAATGAAGCAATACCCTAGAACCCTTGTCAACCTTAAGTTCTCCCACATGAAAATCTTTGCTTCTGACTAGTGAACTTTATAAATAGAGAATTTAGATCTTTTTCCACTTAACCATAATCATCCATTTAAGGGTTAGGTAGGATACAATATATCTATCAACTTTTCCATTTGTGCCTCCTCTCAAAACCTCTTCTAAAATCTTCCTTGAATTCTCCTCAAAATAGTTTACCTTGAATTATGTGCCACCAATTCAACATAGTTATCTCCCACACACTTCACACAATTTAAGAAAAAAATAGTCTGCTTAGATTTGTCAAATCTTTGATTTAACAATGTCTATTTTCACTTGACAAATATATTATTGAGTCACTTAGACAACACTAGTTCACTCAAAAAACACTAAATTTTAGTGAAGCTCAGCACCAACTAAACTTTAGTAGGCATATACTAACAATCAATCAGCTTGCACTATTTTTCATCTTTGGTTGACACCTCTTGATTTTCACTCTACTTCTACTAATTTTTTCTTAGCTTGCACAGACTACTCACCAAGGCTTGGCAAACACTTTTCTTACTTAACCTTCTTCTAGTCTTAATTGATTAATCTTTCATTTTAGACTTTAAGTAGATAAACAATACATTATAGTATCAATGTCTTACTTAGTCTTAGTGATTCTTTTACATACCAAAAACTCAAAATTTTTTGAGGTGCTATTGTTACCTCCTCTTTTCAAATCCTCTTTATCAATGAACATAATGATAGCTTTTAGACCAAAAATAAATTGTCTCACTAGCAGGTAGCAAGTTTGACATCATTGACAAAATAATGATTGTTCCATTACAAGTTCTTCACTTGAAAACAATCTTATATAAAGAAAGTTAGTAAAGACTGAGTGACAATAAAAAATGGTAGTATTGACTGAGTGTTGGTGAAAAATAAAAAATTGGTGAATGAGTATAAGGATATTGTTGTAGAAGACATACCTGATAGTTTACCTCCAATGAGAAGTATAAGTAATTACATGGATCTGATTCCTAGAGCTAGTTTGTTAAATAAAGCACCATATAGATTAAAACCTACTGAAAATAAAGAGCTTAATAGAAAAGTGCATGAGTTTTTGTAGAAAGGTTTGATCAGAGAAATTTTGAGTCCATGTGTTGTACCTATTGCATTAGCACCTAAGGAAAATGGAATATTAACAATATTACAATGAAATATAGGTTTCCTATGCTGAGAATGGATGACACAATGGATTTTTTGAGAGGAATAAAGTATTTTATCAGGATTTTTTTGAAGAGTGGTTATCATCAGATCAAAATTAGAGAAGGTGATGAATGGAAGACTACTTTCAAGGAAAAATATAGTTTTTATGAATGGAATGTAATGCATTTTGGTTTGACTAATGCACCTAGTACTTTATTATGTTGATGAATGAAGTTCTAAAAAGATTTTTGATTAAGTTTATGATTTTTAATTTGGATTATATTATGACATTCAAGAAAACTAAGGAAGAACATCTTGAGCATGTTGGACAAGTATTGTAGAGATTAAAAGAGGAAAATTTGATGATTAATCTGAAGAAGTGTTCTTTTTATGCAAGAGGAGACTGTGTATTTGAGATTTTTGATTTCAATTGATAGTTTGAAGATGGAACCTAAGAAGGTTAAAGCAATTTTGGAGTGCCCTACACTTGAGAATGTGGGTGATGTAAGATCATTTCATGGTTTGTCTAGTTTTTACAAGAAGTTTATAAGGAATTTTAGTTTTGTTCGTAATGTTACGATTGAGATAATGAGAGGAGATACAAAGGAGTTTAAGTGGACACATGGAGCTGATAATAGTTTTGACACATTGAAATAAAAGATTGTTGAGTTACCTATACTGGCTTTAGCTAATTTTAATAAGCTATGTCAAGTTGAATGTGATTCAAGTGGTAGTGCAATAGGAGCTATATTAAGTCAAGAAGGTAAATAGGTTGCTTTCTTTAGTGAGAAGTTGAATGATACTAAAAGAAAGTATTATATGTATGATTGAGAGTTTTATGCTATTGTTCACTCCTTGAAGAAGTGGAGAAATTATTTGATTCCTAAGAATTTTGTGTTGTATACTAATCATAAAGCTTTACAATACTTGTGAAGTCAACATAAGTTGAATTTGAGACATATGAAGTGGGGTGAGTACTTGCAAAGTTTCACATTTTTTATTAAGCATAAGAGTGGAGTCACTAACTGAGTTTCTAATGCATTGAGTAGAAGATGTTCTTTGTTGATAAAGATGAAGGTTGAAGTTCTTGGTTTTGATGAGATGAAGGAGTTGTATGATACTAATCCTATTTATTCTGAGATGTGGAGAGAGTGTAGAGCACCTAGTTTGACATAACAACCAAGTAATTTTGATGAATATTTTATTCAAGAAGGTATGTTGTTTAAGGGAATTCAGTTGTGCATTCCTAAGATTTCTATGAGGTTGAATTTGATGAAGGAAAAACATAGTTGTGGATTGGTTGGACATTTTAGAATTGATAAGACATTGAGTCTATTGAAGTAGAATTATTATTGGACACCGATGTATAAAGATGTTAAGAAGTTTATAAAGAGTTGTGGAGTTTGTCAAGTTACAAAAGGAGTAAGTCAGAATACTGGATTGTATACACCTATCTCTATTCCTAAGAAACCTTGGAGTGACATCAGTATGGATTTTTTTCCTTGATTGCCTAAGAAAATGAAGGGGTATGATTCTATATTTGTTGTTGTAGATATATTTTCTAAGATGGCTCAGTTTATACCTTGTATGAATACATTAGATGTTGAGCATATTTTTGAGATTTTCTTCAAAGAGATTGTTAGGTTGTATGGATTACCAAGGATTATTATTTCTAACAGAGACAATAAATTTGTTGGTTATTTTTGGAAAACTTTGTGGAAAAAGGTGGGTAATGAATTGACATTTAGTTCTACATTTTATCTATAGACAGATGGATGGATAGAGGTTTTGAATAGAAAGTTGGGTAATTTACTATTGGGAGTTGGTATTCACACAAGCTGAGTTTTCATATAACAATTTTTTGAATAAGAGTATAAGAAGAACCCCTTTTGTGACTGTTATTGGATGTAGCCTAAAAGGATATCAAATTCAAGGGATATTGCTAGTGAAGAAAAGAGAAGTGTTACAGGAGAAGAGTTTTTTGATTTTATGAAGTCTTTGCATGAGGAAATAAATTTAAGATTGGAACAAAGTAATTTGAATTACAAGGATAATTTTAATAAGTCTACAAGACATCGTGTTTTTGAAGTTGGTGATTAGGTGATTATTCATTTGAAGAAAGATAGATTTCCTATGTGAACATACAGAAAGTTGAAGATGAAGAAGTTTTAACCTTGTAAGATCTTGAGAAAGTTTGATAGTGGTAATGCTTATAAAGTTGAGTTACCAAATGACATGCATATATCTCCTATATTCAATATTGCTAATTTGTACAAGTATTATAAGTTAGATAATGAGGTTGTTGTGTTAGATAACTATCCTAAGAAGAAGATTGAAGAGGTTGAATAGATATTGGATCAGAAAGATGGCAAGAGCATGAGAGGAAAAGATTACTATGAGTATTTGGTAAAGTGGAAGAACAAACCAATTAAAGATGCTACTTGGATTTCCCAATCTGAGTTGGATTCACCTTGGGTTGTAACATCTCAATGATTCAAGAGAATAATTTCTTTCAACCCTTAGTTGTTTGATGTAGGAGCATCTTAGGTCGTATTCCTATCTTGCATGTTTGTCGAGTTTCTTAGTTGCTATCAATTTGCAATGTCTTGCATTTTTGAGTTCTCTATATTTGTCAAGTTTGCAATTTCTACAAAGTTATCCTTTAGTATCTGAGTGTTTCCGAGTTCCTTTGGTTTATGAGTGTTGTTGAGTTTTTTTGATTACTAAGTGTTACCAATTTTGCCAAGTTGTATAATTTTGTTTGGTCGTTTGTGTGCTGAGTTGTCTGTGCAATTTTTTATTGGAGCTGACCTTTGCATTTAATTTTGCGATAGGTATTTCTTCAGAGCTGACTTACATATTTTTTGGCATTTGATGTGATGAAGGGTGCTCCCCTTAATACCATAAACCCATAATAGAAACAAAGAAACAACAACAAATGCAACAACAAAATATGGGCTCTTTATTATCATTGCAAATGCAAAATTACAAAATTCACAAG
Source organism: Cupressus sempervirens (assembly GCA_028749045.1). Classification (NCBI taxonomy): domain Eukaryota; kingdom Viridiplantae; phylum Streptophyta; class Pinopsida; order Cupressales; family Cupressaceae; genus Cupressus; species Cupressus sempervirens. The sequence goes on along the minus strand of CM053791.1, from coordinate 649,471,492 downwards.
TACAATATGCTAACCCACATAGGCACCTTCATTATAGTAATCTATAAGATGATGCTGCAAACTATGACCCAGAGATATTCTAGAAAATGTTTGGGCCTTTCTTAAATAGGAAATTTTATGGCACCCGGGAAAATTCTAGGCATTGAAACTTAATACCTAAGGCTGTCAGACCCTAACAATACATATAAAGTCAGCCAAATACATCTTTGAAAATTATTTTAGAAATTTTGGGTAGCCCAACTTTGCAAGGATATAACTCTTAAACTGTTTCTTTGATTGGATATTATAACCACTTTTTGAAATGTCAGCTCATGATCTATAGGCTCAGAATGGTGCAAGTGCCCTTTGGTTGAGTTTTTAGACCTCATCTGAGGCATCTATGGCCTTCAAAATTGAGCTTGATGATTTTTTCTCCAAAATTTTCTAGAGCAATGAGACATTTATGATAGGCTTATAATTATAAAATGAACCTTTATGTAGAAAATGAGAACATTCCAATTTCATATGACAACCTAACTAGAAACAATAAGTTCCCAAAAATATAAACACCCTATATACTAGTCCTTAATAAAATAGAAAAGTCTAAAAGAAAAAATATTTTTGGGTGATGCAAGATTAATCTTACACCTAGAATGCTCCTACATCATAATGTAAGGGTTTGATTAGTTTTTATTCACAATAGGCCAACTTGTGGTCATGCATGTATTTAATAAAGTTTGGGTAGAGTTTCAAAGGAAGGAAGTAGCTAAGGAAGAGTAGAAGAAAAGTTGGAATGCAAAGTTTATCATTTTGGATTGAATTCTAAATTGTAATGTGGGTCATAACCCAGAAGGCCATGTCATTGGCCCTGTTTTTGACATTTTGATGAATTTATAAAGTTGTTGTTCCTCTATTTCTTATGATCTACTTCCAGTGAATTGTTTCCACAATTATCTTCAAAATACAATCTATGGCTTGCATAAGGTTCTTGGAACTAATGCTTCTTATGTGGTATATAGAGGAATCTACCTCATGACTCTCAAATAGGACCCATATACAAATATTGAGTATGACTATGTGAGACAGATTTATGAAAAATGCAAGAACAAATTGAAGTTGCCTAGAGAGGGGAATTTCAAGTTCCACCATTACTCATTATTGATGCATCTAATTTTGTATAAGAACACTACCCACATTAGTTCAATTTTCATTGATAAGCCTTTAGACCTTAATGGAGATTTCCTAGTTTAGCTTTATACTTAGGTATGGGATAAACATTATTTGTCTTCTAGTTCTATGCCATTTTTCAATAATTTTAGTTTTATTATCATGAAGATATCAGGTTCCCCACAAGTTAGGGTCTTAGATACTTTGAAAACATTTTTGAGGCCTTCCTTATTGCATGATGATGACAAATTAGGTCATATCTATGGGGATGTGCTTTTTTTAGAAAAAAATCCAGCTGTGGGAGTTTTTGCTTGTCCTCAACCTCCACAAATATTGCTAAGATACATACCTACTAGGATGGGGATACTAGAATTCATGTGATAGATTATCATGATGGATAGGGAATATTTAGGCCCTAAGTTACAAAAAGGAACTTTCTTATGTAGGTGTTTTAAAATTGGTGATTTCTCAATTGGGAAAGAGGTTGTAGATCAGATAGATGATTTCTTTGAGATACTATAACCTATCCCTTGCTCCTTATAGGATCTATGATCCTTGGAATGTAGTCATAAATGGTCTGAAAGAAATAAGAAATTTCACTCTACCAAATAATAAGTCTTGTGGTTTTACAATGCACACCCCATTTCTCCTAGAAATGGGGACCCCCTGATAATTTTTTTAATCTTCTAGACCCCTAGTCCAGGGCCTAGGTTAGTTTGGAACTCCCCCTAGAGTCTAGGTCTAGAATTTTCTCTAACTAACAAAGCCCAATGGAGTCAAAATAGGATAAAATTGAGGTAGTGTTTCAAGTGTGTTGATGTGCACTAACATACTTAGTGCACATATGCACCTATCCAAGGTCCATAGGTGCACTAATTTCACAAGTGCACACCCACTCCCTTTGGAGATGTGCACCTATGCATGTACGCACCTCCAAAAGGTGTGCACACCAAGCTTGGGCCCCTCCACCCTTCTTCACTTGTTCTCACATGCTCCTCTACTACCACACACTCATATCTCTATAGGTGCACTTAACCTATACACAAACACAAAACACAAGTTAGAAAACACTAAACGTGCGGACATGTGCACCTACCTAAGGTGCCTATGTGTGAACCTTTTTTCAGACAATCTTTTTGAAACCTAAAAACCTAAGGCATTAGTTCACTTAAGGAAAGGTGCACATGTGCACACCTCCCCAAGGTGCATACATGAACACCTTTTATAAGAAATCTTAAGGCACAGATAAGGGTGTGCACATGCACACCCCATCAAGTGTGCATGTGCACACCCTTTGCACAAAAAAAAAACATAAGGGACAATTGTTCCCTTTGCACCTAGAATGCGCAGCTTCGCATGTGTGCACCTCATCAAGGTGTTCATGTATGAAGGTGTGCATCTATGGTAAAATGTTCATAAAACAACCATTAAGCACACCTTGCACACCTAAAAGGGTGTGTTAGGTGTGCTAGTTTACATTCTAGGCTTTTGGGGGAGGAATTTACTATTTTGATTATTTTTAGTATTTTGGGCTAGGTTTTTTGTTAGTTTAGGTTTGTTTTGGGTTTTCCAACATAAGATAACTAATGTTTGCTTCTTTTTGTAGATAAAAATGCATCCTTAACTTGTAAGGGTCATAACTTTTGAGCTAGAGCTAGGAATTCAAAATCGTTTACACTGTTGGAAAGACAAACTAAAAATCTAATTTCAATACCTAAAACAACAAGCATTTGGCTACCCAATTTTTGTGACTGATGAAAGTTTCAACTTAAACTTTTAGGGAGAAGACCTCTAAAAAAGCCAGTTAAAAACACCTAAAAAAGATTATTAAAATATATATGCAAAAGCTTCAAACATTTGATCATTTTGGATAATCTGGATCACCTGGTTTCTCACTGAGAAGGATTAGGTAGTTAGAGAGAGGGAAAATGGTCACATAACATACAAGTGCACAGATCATCATAGCATCTTCATTATCAACAATAATAGTTATCTCACATAAGTTGGTAACCTTCACCTTCAAAGGAGTCATGCATAAGTTTTGATTCATGAATTTGCACTAAAGCTCAAAGATACAGAGGTTGGACACATGAACTAGAATAGGTTCCTCATCTTATGCAACTATTAATGACAAGATTCAACATTAGTACCTTGGGATTTTAGATAGAAAAAGTAGGAGTTCAATCTATAATAATTTTGGCAATAAAGAGGGTATAAATAATCAAAAAGCTAAAAATAAGTACACAAGAGTGCTCCTAGACCTCATTTGAGAAAAGCTCAAAAATTGTTTTCAAAATAGAGAACTTTGATTTTTTGGTGAATTGAGCAACTTGCAAAAATTCTCTAAAGGTGCACAAGGTGTGCTACTCCAAGGGTGCACCAAATTTTTTGAATAAATTAGAGGTGCATAATAGTTAACTGCCAATTCCAAATTTAGAGCTTTCCATGCACTGGAAACACATTCTAATGGTAGTTTAACTCCTAGAAAAATTTAGAGAAGTCCAATCTTCAATTTTTAGAGTTTCTAGTGACTCATAGATCCTCTTACAACTTCCTTCTTCTTATCTACTACTTATTTTCTTTGTTTTAAGTCAAGGAAAGGCTCATGCACCCATTAATTGATATAAAAAAGGGTGAAGTCCTAATTAGCCCCATTGAGCAAGTCAATTTCTATATAATTAGATTATTTTTATTAGTTTTAAGTATATATTTACATGAAGGAATCTCTCACTCTCAAGAAAAATTTAGGAGATGATTGCCTATAAATTGAGGAATTGAATATGTATTCCAGGCCATTATTTTTGATGTAATAATATATGCTATTTGTGCTCTCATTATGAGTGCAGTTATTCTTTCCAGAGTGCACTATTTTTGTGGATTCTTCTCCATAATAGTAATGGAGCCAATAGTTTTTTTGTGCTGATTTGATTGTGTAGTAGTTTAGTTCTATTGTTTTTCGCATGTTGACAAATTCGACCAATGTACCGAGTTGGAGAGAAGATCACCTTATTGTTCCTACATAGCTTCCCATCTCACATGAGTGCACTTTTCATGGCCTTGTGATTTGATAAGAAGTGAAACATCTTATAGTTTTAGTAGTTTCCATCGATGAATGCATTAGTGAATTTGAGGAATCATTGCTTCTATTTTCATTGGTTTCCTACCTGATCTTTTCAACAATTTAACTCATAGACATGTTGTTTCCATGGCTTATGTACATTAGGGGTTTACTTTTTGAGCCATTTTCTTAAACTTCTTGTTACCATATCTTTGTTATTTGATTTTACAAATACTTGGTTGATTTAGGAATTCATATAGTTTCATAGTTAAAACTACATTCATTATAAACAAAAAAAATACAAAAATATATTTCTTTTTGTGTGGTTACTTTTTGAGATAGCAAGTAGATTCAATATCTTATCCAAAATTTGTTGAACTAGAAAAGGCCTCCTCATGAACATGCACATTTATCTTCTATTGAGAAAATTCCAGTAAGTCGCAAGATTGCATGAAACCTTGGAGTTGATCCCCAGATCATATTTTCAAGAGAAGAGTTCAAAAAGGATTCCTTCTGTTAAGCATTATGCAAAATGAAAACTCAACAATAAGTAATTTTCCCATTAAGATATAATAAAAAATAATATAATTGAGGGTGATGTGGAGGAAAGGTTGAGGAACTATGAAAATATTCAAAGGGTGGAGAAGGAATTGAAAAGGAATGACCCCACCTTCAAGGGCTTTTATTTGGATATCGCTTGTCCTTTCATATTGGAGAAACATTTAGAGAATTATGATCATATAATGTCTTAAGTTCCATAGAGCCCACTAGGAGAGGAGAAAAAAGTGAACCTAGGTTCCCTTGAACCAGATGTAGTTCTAGAGGAAACAAATGATGAACTTGAGGAATCCATCAAGATGGGAAAAGGAAACAAAAGGAAAATAAATATATTTATTACCAAGAAGGTTACGGAAAGGAATTTACAACTAATGCCTAGTAAAAGACTATATTTTTTTGATATTAGGAAAATTTCCTATAAGAGAGGATTAAGTCAGTTGAGAGTTGTTTGATAGATCTATAATTGACTATTGCAAGACTAGATTATAAAATCCTTCAGGCTAAAAAATTCCTATAGGATGATGAATTCATTAAGTGAGAAGAATTCACAAGCTTATTGTATAGAGTCAAACAAAATAAATGAATACTAATATTGAAACCAAAGGAGTCAAAAGAAAAGACAAAGGAGCTTATTTTAAAATTGTTGGCATATGACCCTAATAGTAAGACAATGATGGTAAATGAGGCAAGAGACATCATGTAGAGGAGTGGAATTCTACTTTTACTTGGCTAGGATTTGGGGACAACATTTGCACTAGACCAAATCAGAAGATAAGAGAAGTCAATTTCATATGAGTCATTTGATGCACAAGGCTTATAAAGGGGTTAGTGTGTAAATATTGACAAAAAGAAACTTGTTTTTTGGAGTATTGCTCCTGAATCAAATAAGTGCATATTAATGGATGTATAAGAGATAACTCAAGGAAATGTGTTCTTATGAACATTACAATCAACTAGTAATAAAGAGATTTCTAGCATAATGAAACATTTTTCTCTTATGAACGAAGGCTAGATTGATCAAATTAAGGATCTACTTGTACAAAAATTCAAGGAGTATATAGGTATCAAGAAGTTATATGAAGAAGAGATTAGGAAAAGTTATGTTTTTGAATAGAGGATTAAAGAGCTTGAGGGTAAAGTACAAGAACTAGAAAGTGAAGTTATCTCTTTGAAGGAGAAACTCAAGGCTTAGGAGGAGAGTAGAGAAAAGGTGATAATTGAGGAGTCTAAAGGGATAGATGAACTAGCTACCTTAATGTTTGAAGAAAATCCAGTTGAAACTAAAAATATAGTTTCTATATTAAAGATAGAAGCACTGAGTTAAATAAATCAATTGAAGGTGGATGTGCTGAAAGGGATGCTATTACATAGATTGGAGGTATTGAAAATAATATCCAATAGGTTCACATTATCTTCATTTTTTTGCAAAGTGTAGGACATGTGTGTAATGAGGCTTTGACATGGCTCTTCCCTATGTTTAATCAATGGGTCCCTTACATTCAATTCTTTGACAAATCAATTGTTTTGATGGAAAAGAAGCTAAAACTATCTAATAAAATATTCACTATGAAGGAAGTATTAGAGATGGTGTGAGAATTAATTAGGTTCTTTACAAATAAGTTATAGATAATTCAATGGAAGATGAAGATAATGAATAAGGTTATTGATATTTATGTTCCTTCCATTGTTGATGAAGAGAATAACTTGAAATATTGGTAGGAGTGGTCAACATCCTTTGATCATATTTTGACATTAGAGGAAGTTCCAACAATCTTTGATGGGGGTGTAAATGAAGGCTCATTTTATGATTTGATTGCTGCTCTATTCAAGGTAGAAGTGGATATGAACAATTTTTTTGTAGAATTGGAGGCCATCACAAATGTTAGTTGGAGAAAGTTTGTTAATGACCTGGATGCAGTTAGAGACACTGAACAATAAAAAAAGAGAGAGGTTTATGTGATAAGGAATTAGAGAGATCAAGGTCTTTCCCATGGTAAGTACTTAGAGGATAGTTGAAGAAGATGAATGAAAGAAAAATAGAGAAAGGGTAGGAATCATATTAGGGTATCTTATCTTTGCACTAACTTTCTATAGATACATCTGCACTATCAAACAAAGACTGTACCTAAACATGAAGGTGCCAATTGTCAAATTTTTAACTACTTCCCAAATTACTCTATTTGTAGAGAATATTTGTAAAGAAATTTTTTTTTTTCTTTGCAACTTGTTTTGTAATGAGTCATATAGTGACATGTGTCTTCCTAGATGTGAAACTTGTTGCAATCCTTTTCTATAAAAATGATTTCTAAGATTGGGAAAATGGATCCAAAGTCTAATGAAATGATGAACATTACCATTCAAGTTGGTCCTATATTATGTTAAGAGTTGAGATGTTTTAGCTTTTGTTTCTTGGAGTTTCAATGTATATGGAAAGCTAGTATTAATCCTACATTTTGACATAGTCTTAGATCAAAAATATTTACACTTTTCAAAGATATCAAGACAAGGATTATTGCAAGGTATATGTGTCTCAAAATTATGTCTCCATTTTCATGCTTTGTGATTTTGAGGATAAATGAATGCATTTCAATTTATTCAAATGTAATTCAAATGGGTTGTATATCATTTCACTATTACTTTTAATTCAAGTAACTAAGTAATTTCTTCTATGGAATGAAAGGGCCATTATAACTATGATAGGGATATTGTAAGTAGTGAATTTGGAGGTCAATAGTTGATACATTTAATTACAAGTAAATTAAATATATCTATGATATTGATTGATGTGACTCTATTATGAAAATGGATTACATATTGGTCATTAGTTGAAGAATCAAGCAAATCAGTCCTTTCTTTGCATAAATTAATCTTTAAATAAAAATAATTGCATATTGTTGTCAAAATGGGATATAAAGTTGGTCATTCACTTGTTGAAATAGCTTGTCAATTTTAATCTTAGCTTCTATAAGTTTTTTATTGAATTGTAATTATGAGAAGTTTTAAGGCCAAATCTTCTATGAGGGATTTGTGAAACAAAGTTTTATACAAGAATTGTTAATTCTTCGGTTGGCTCACCTTGGATTAGCAGAGCCTATAGAGTAGAAATAATTAGTACTTTGTTAGTTGGCCCAGGCTCAAATAGGATGTATCTGGCATGGGAAGTAGCTAACCCCTATGTATTATTTTTCTTGTTGTCTCCTAGTATTATTAAATATGTTAAATCAAAATCTAAGAGCATGCTTATTATTAATGGGTGGTGCATTCACACAATGAGTTATGGAGGATATGATACCTTATTATAGATTAGAAAGAGACCTTGATCTATTAAAATGTTACTCTTTAATATTTATTTACTCAGTTGATTTGTTTATAATGGTGATAAGACCAATAGTAGATCATTTTTAGGAACACAATATGAAGCTAATACTTCTAGAATATATTATTGAATTTTTTTATAACCAATTAAATGAATTAGGTTTCATAGAGGTAAATATATTAATTGGCAGTATTTTTAATATAAGAGATCATATATCTTCTCTAGGATTACATAATATATTTCCAATATAAATCCATATCTCTATATGGGTGTGATCGTCCATTCACATGTCTATACATGTAAAGATAGTAACTTAAAGAAATGTATAGTTAATTAAGGATAATCAAGTCAAAGTAGGATGAAGAAGACATATATAGTTTTTTAGGTCATGATAGTATTAATTAAGGATAATCAAGTCAAAGTAGGATGACGAAGACATATATAGTTTTTTAGGTCATGATAGTATTGTAAGGTTTTAAGGCTTAAATGTATAATGCAGTGACTTTCAATACAACTCTAAATATTAATATGACTATATTAACTCTCTCTCTCTCTCTCTCTCTCTCTCTCTCTCTCTCTCTCTCTCTCTCTCTCTCTCTCTCTCTCTCTCTCTCTCTCTACACACACACACACACACACACAATGCCTATAACATTATGCTAATGTCACATTTTTCAAAACACATTAATTAGAATCTGCATCCCTAATTATATTATATTCATGAACTAGTTTCCTTTCTTCAATATATTTTCAAACTAATAACTTGTTGCCAATATTAAAAAATATGTACAATAAAAAATGAATAGACCTTACATATTTTCATATCTATTATAAATTTAATAGAAAATGCTTTTAATGTTGTTTTCAATTAAATATTTTAAAAAAAAAATCCAAGTACTTTTTAAAGAATAGTGCAATATCTCTTCTATCTCTCTCAATGTTTTTTTTTTTTATGAATAGACCTTTTCCATTAATTTAAAACTTTAAAGATACATATTCACAAAAAAAGGGGTTGGGGGATATAGGATCACCCTATGAGTTCAAATGGCCCAAGGCTAGAGATCAACTATTCATCAAAAAAACATATATAAATAGAAATAAAAAACTTCAGGTTGCAAGAGCAGTGTTAGCCAAAGTAGGGTCTTTGTCATTGGAACTCCAAAAATCTTTGGGGTTATTAGTTGGCTCAGGGGTAGCCCTACCATTTGCAATAGTAGCATCCTTATCCTTGTCTTCATATTCCTCAGCCCTAGGAGGAGAGATGGCTAAATATAGCTAGGGGAAAGCCCACTTGGGGTCATGGTGAGAAAATTACCAACCCGCATAAACAATAGTAAGGGGAGCCACTAGGGACCAAGCCAAGCCTAACCTCTGAGGAGGAAAGGCCAAGTAGCGATGGCCATGAGAGCCACCACTAGGAGAGTAATGACAAGGTTGTGACCTGGGGGTCTTTGAAGGTGAGTGGAATTGCTCGAACCTCTTTGATGACCATGAGGAGGAGTATAGTCACTAGAAAAAGCATCCAGAGGCATTTGGAAAAGCGTACAAGGGGCATTTCCCCATTGAATAAATAGCTCCTATAGGTGAGCCACTTCCAACATGACTTTTTTAGTTTGTACTTGAATCTACATAATGACATTATTACATATACATGCTCTAGAGTATATTGCAACATAAATATCAAGAAAGCTATGAGAGGATAAAACAACATTGTGGTCTTTCCAAATTATGAATAATATCTCCATTATGAAAACATGCCAAATCTAGGCATATCTAAAGGGCAGTCTGGGAGCATCACCCAAAACCACCATATCCCAAGTGAAGACCTCTAGATGAAAAGGCTTGAAGAAATCAAAAATCCAAAGCTAGTAATTCTAAGCTCTTCTACAAAACCAAAATATATGCAGAAAGCTTTTAGGTTGGCCACAAAAAGAGCATCTAGGATCAAGAATTCCTAGATGCTAGAGCTGAGGACCTAAAGGGAAACCCTGGAAGAGGAGACACCAAGTGAAGTGATCTATCTTAGGCTCAGTGATAGTATGCCAAATAGTGGCAAATCTAGGACTCCAAGTCTTATGCGAAGAATGCAAATTCCAACGCTGATTGATGGTATCAACCATTGAAAGATGGGGCACTAGCCATTGGAGTGGTAGGGTACCACTTCCAGTCTTTCCACCAAGGGTGGGATGAGTGAATTCCAAGCTTGTGTAACAAATTGGGAGGAACCATAGAAACTAGAAGATCAATTATCTATTGATTTAGATGGATAAGCCTAAATTGCACCTGCAAATGCTCCCATGAGAGAAGACTCATTATAACCATGGAGAATAAATCTTTAGGTATTTTGATACCCCTACAAAATAAATTCAAAGCACTAACTCCTTGAAGCTTGGATAAAGATGCCCCTTGATTGGAAAACAAGTGTGACCCCGAAAGTTTTGATGATTCATAGAGAGCCCATGTCTGAATCTATTACTAGCCTAACAAAGACAAGGTTTAATGGTTTCCTAGTATTTCCAAATGCTCTTAGGAATAAAAGTGTCCTAAATATGAATAGGTTTAGTTGTCATAAGAAGGTTTTGAAAACTAATCCCCTTCCAAGTCATGAAATTAATCGAAAAGCTTGAAGAAGTGCAGTGACATAATAAAAATTTTTAGGCCTCATCTCCAATGAGAGCTCATATGAACCATTTGGCATAGAGGGCTATCCCCTTCTTATGGGTGGAAAGAAAGCCAAGACCACCAGAATCCTTGGGTAAACAATAGAAGTCCCAGGCCACTCTATGAAAGTCATGATGCAAAACATCAAAGTCCCAGAGAAAGTCCCTAAGAAGACATTCAAGCTTGAGGTATGAGGCTTTGGAAGGAGCCCAACAAGACGGATAATAAACATGAGTAGCAGCTAGCACTTTGCAGCATATTTGAAACTTACTTGCAAGAGAAAGGGGCTTAGTGATCTAATATTCTAGCTTCTTCTTGATTTGAACAAGTACAACATTCCACAACTCCACATGAGATGCTTGAAAAGAAAAGGGAATGCCCCAAAATTAAAAAATTTCCCCAAGTTGGACCCATTTCCTTTCATATTTTTTCAACCAGTAAGGACCTAGCAAAAAAGATTGTCAGTAGAAAAGGCTTTTGTGTCATTGGATACCTGACCCTGAAGTAAGATAGAAAAGTATCTAAACACTGTAAAGCATTTGTAATATTTTCCTCATCCTCAATCAATGTTGATGCAAGAGCATCTTGCATGGTAAAACTTGGAGAGAGAAAGTGATGAAAACTTTTATTTATAAATTTATTTTTTTTAATGTGGAGGAGAGAGAAAGTGATGAAAATAGAAGGAAAATGGTAATTAAAAAAAATAGAAATTGGAAAAAGAGGCAAAGAGGAATTTATATTTTTGAGGTGCATAAGTGGTGTAAATAGAAAAATAAAATAAAAATGGTTGTCATTCCATTTATCAAAGTGTGTAGGTGGCATCTTAGAAGCTTGTGGAAATTTCCTTAAATCATGCATTTAATATTTGTTGTGATCCATAAAGGAAATGTAATTTTCTAATTGGGCCACATGGTGGTGCTTAGTTGTAATTCTAGAAGGTTGTGGATATTGTGGAAGGATGTGGATATTGTGTAAGAGGAATTCTAGAAGGTTGTAGATAAATCATACATTGGGTGGTAAGTTCCTATTTAAGCAAGGCATATGAGCATTTCTAATGAAGCTTGAGAAGGTAAAAGCTTCAAGGTGGGAAAGTTGTGGAAGGTGAAGCTTGGGAAAGTAAAGCTTTGGAAGGAAAAGCTGGAAGGTGTGAAAGCTGGAAGGTATGAAGGCTTCAAGGTGTGAAAGAGAAGGAGGAACTGAAGAGTGATTTTTCCTGAGTCTATGGACAAAGCGCCAAATGTGAGGCAATTTATAGCAAGATTGTGAATGTGAGGTAGTTTACACTTGGATCTTGGATAAAGTTGGAGAAGAACTAGTGACTGCAATTTAGAAACAAGGAGGTTGCTTGGTGACTTGCGAGCACAAGTTGAGATCTTGGAGGTTTCTACTAGAGTGTGGATCTAGACTAGCTTGGGCTTGAATTGGATCTTGAGGGATCTTGTAGAAATGTTATTGTAATTAATATTGGATTTTCAAGTATAATAAAATTGTTTGAAGCATTTTGTCATCTCTTATCTTCATATTGTGGCATTTTTGGTTATGAGTTGGTAGGGTGGTGTGGCCCTTCATCAAGTGGTATCAAAGCGTACCTTCATCAACTGGTATCAGAGCATACCTTCATCAAGTGATGAGCATACCTTCATCAAGTGGTATCAGAGCAAGAGTTCTTGAGTGTACAAGTAGATCACCGAAGTGTGAGGCATTTTGTACCAGGACCTTGGTTGGGTGAAGTTTATCAAAGTGGGACTTCCTGAGTATACAAGTAGATTACCAAAGTGTGTGGCAGTTTGTACCAGGACCTTGGTTGGGTGAAGTTTATCAGAGCAAGATTTCTTGAGCATGTAGATAGATTGTCGAAGTTGAGGCAGTTTGCACCAGGTCCTTGGAAGGACATGTAGATTGATTGATGGATGAAGAGATGGAAGACTAAACTTGTTGAGGCATGATCATAGAGAGCTTGTGGATTGTAGATCCATTTTCCTAGACTTGTGATGTGGTCCTTGATTGTTTGTGTGAGGTAGAAGGTTGCGATCTAACTTGCAAACAATTCAAGGTTGCCACAAGGAGCATGGGAAAGATTTTTTGCAGAGGGTTTACCAAGATCTTGGAAGATGACTCTGAGAGGATTGGACCCTAAGATGATTGCAAAACTCCATGATATAGTGGAGAGGAATTTTTTGAAGATGTCTACTCGGCTTGAAGCTAGCTTGGTTGATTGAGTTAAGGAGGTTTGTGAGAGAAGATGGCATCACAAGGTTAAGGTGGAAGAGGTTGGTTGTGTTGATCAGTTTGTGTAGTCTGATACAAAACTTGCAGAGAAACTAGAGGTTGTTGCTGAGGACATTCCTAACCTTGTTGATGTTGGGATGGAGATTGGTTTTCATTATCAGTTGGTTGAGTCTAACATGGAGATTGTGGAGCACTCAGTCGTGGATGATCTAGTTGTTGCAAATGGTGACTTGTATCTTGCAGAGCATCTTGTTGTGAGCAATGAGGTTGCTAGTGTTGAGAGTTTGGCATGTGTTGATGGAGATCTACATGTGGTTGTTGATGTGGAGTTTTTTATTTCTGGTATGGACTCACTAGTTTTTGATGTGAATGGGAGTTTACTAATGAAGCATTATGTTCAATTTGTTCCTGGGAGTGAACATGTTGATTGGATGGTTGAGATTCTACTGTTTGATAGAGTGATGTAGATGTGGAGGATTTGCATGGTGGTTTTCTTTTCCTTGTTGAGGTGGAAGCCTTAAGTGAAGATGAAGATGGTGGTAGATCTTTCTTTTTGGCATCAAAGTTTGGGACACACTTTTCTATCTACCAGGGGAGTCTGATGCAGGAGCATCTTGCATGGTAAAACTTGGAGAGAGAGAAAGTGATGAAAAAAAATTATAAAAAAAAAAAAAAAATTGTGGAGGAGAGAGAAAGTGATGAAAATAGAAGGAAAAAAAGTAATTAAAAAAATAGAAAATGGAAAAAGAGGCAAAGAGGAATTTCTATTTTCAAGGTGAATAGGTGGTGTAAATAGAAAAATAAAATAAAAATGGTTGTCATTCCATTTATCAAAGTGTGTAGCTGGCATCTTAGAAGCTTGTAGAAAGTTCCTTAAATCATGCATTTAATATTTGTTGTGATCCATAAAGGAAATTTAATTTTCTAATTGGGCCACATGGTGGTGCTTAGTTGTAATTCTAGAAGGTTACAGATATTGTGGAAGGATGTAGATATTGTGTAGGAGGAATTCTAGAATGTTGTGGATAAATCATGCATTGGGTGGTAAGTGCCTATTTAAGCAAGGTATATGAGCATTTCTAATGAAGCTTGGGAAGGTGAAAGCTTCAAGGTGTGAAAGAGAAGGCAGAAGTGAAGAGTGAGTTTTCTTGAGTCTGTGGATAGAGCACTGAATGTGAGGTGGTTTATAGCAGGATTGTGATAGAGTTGTGAGTGTGTAGATAGAGCATCAAATGTGAGGTAGTTTACACTTGGATCTTGGATAAAGTTGGAGAAGAGCTAGTGACTACGGTTTAGAAACAAGGAGGTTGCTTGGTTGCTTGCGAGCACAAGTTGAGATCTCGAAGGTTTCTACTAGAGTGTGGATTTGGACTAGCTTGGGCTTGGATTGGATCTTGAGATATCTTCTAGAAATGTTATTGTAATTAATATTGAATTTTCAATTATAATAAAATTGTTTGAAGAATTTTTTTATCTCTTGTCTTCATATTGGGGCATTTTTGGTTATGAGTTGGTAGGATGGTGTGGCCCTTCATCAAGCGGTATTAGAGCGTACCTTCATCAAGTGGTATCAGAGCATACCTTCATCAAGTGGTATCAAAGCATGCCTTCATCAAATGTGGGGAATGAATCATCTACAAAATAGCCATTAACTAGTTGAGTGGTCAATTCTAGTAAAGAAATACCAAGCACTAGACCATGTGAGATGGCATTGGCTAGCAGATAACCAAAACCCTCAGCTGCCAAAACATAGAGAGAAGGTGCTAGAGGACATCCTTGACAGATAGATCTGAAGAGCCCAAAAGCTTTAGACTAATGACCATTAATGGTGATGAGAGCATAAGCATCCCCAAATAGCATTTGTGTTGATTGACAAAAAACTAGGCCAAAGTCTAGAGCTTTAAGCATAGCAAGAATAAAGGGCCATGCTATACGATCATATGCTTCAATAAAATCAATCTTCAAGAAAAGGGCATGTTGTTTGGATTGCCTAGCCCATTATATTCCTTCCTAGACAACAATGATGTTGTCCAAGATATAGTAGGACTTAATGAATCCATTTTGTTTAGGCCGAACAATCTGAGGGAGAAACTGCCAAATTTTAAGAGAGAGGGCTTTGGTAATGATTTTGTAGAAGACATTCAACAATGTGATGGGACTTCACTTGTAGATTTTGTTAGGATCTATAGCATTAGGTATGAATTTAATATTCCCTTTGTTGATGAAGCTGCCCATCAATTAGAATTGTAAGCTTCAAAATAAACCTGAAGTAAATTAGGGCCAATGTCATCCCAAAGTATCTTATAGAACTCACAAGGGAAGCCATCACATCTAGGGGCTTTATCATTAGCCATGGATAAGATGGCTTCCTTTAAGTCTACAAGAGTAAGTTTTTGTTCACAAAATGCATATTGCTCAGGTACAAGCGTGTTGGGAGTAACATCAAGGAAGGTTTATAGTGCATGATCATGTATAATAAAGGGCCTTTGATCCATAAAAACCTATTCATAATGATGTAGAAAAGCCTAAAGAATATTTGGAAGGTAAGTGAGAACCTATTGATCCTCTCAAATGCATTTGATACCCGTAGCAATATGATGAGCCCTCAAATCATTAAAAAACTCCTTCAAAGCCTGATCATCGACCTCTAACCAATGGAGATGGGCTTTGATCTGAGCTCCCCTAGCAGCATAACTATCTGCAACCTATTTTTGATGTCGAACATTGGAAAGTTGAACCTAGAGATCCATGTCAAATAGATCCATGGCAAGAACCTTAGAAGTCATACATAGATCAAGAGTAGTGGCTTCATAAGATCTCCTATGGTACATAGCTAGTTGTTTGTAGTAAATGCGAAGAAATCTCATAGTGTGAAGGATAGTGTCATTCCATGATTTAATCCATCCATGGTGATTGAAGGGTTGAGGCTCAAGATTCCATACACATAGGATGTGAGTAATAGTCGGCGAATGGGATAGCAAAGAAGTGTTGAGGTAAAATTGGGTTTTATTTAGATGAGGCTGAGATGACTGCTAGGTGATGAAAAAGAGGATGGGGAAGTGATCTAACAATGTCACATCGGGTGGAGGAATGATAGGCAAGGTATGCTTTTGAGAAAAGGAAAAAAAAGGACTACATAGAAATCATAGCCTTGTCAAGTCTTTTAAAAACTCTATTAGATCTAACTCAAAAACTAGACCAAGTGTGCCAAATCCCATTAGGGCAGTGATGAGTAACATTAGGATCAAAAAGTCCTAATTTGTTCTACATGTAGAACCAGGCCTCCTATTCACCAACTACCCATCTAAAGGGTAGAAGACCTTCCTTGTCAGAGGTCAGCTCAACCATTTTGAAGTCCCCACAAAAAACCCATGTCATAGGTGGTAATGATCTGCCAACCAATGCCATAGGTGTGAATTTTCAATAGCATCATTGGGAGCATAAATGTTAACAATACCAAAAGAATGATTTTGAAAAGACAACAAAATCCAAACCACCCTATGTAAAAGGTGAGGACCATGTGAAATAATAGAGGAAACTAAATGAGGGGAGAGAAGAGTAACAACACCATCTCAACTAACTTCATGTTGAGAAGCAAAGATGGCACTATTTGGCCAAATAACACGACAAGATGAGGTAAGAAGAAACCCAACAACTTTAACTTTTTGGAGGTAAAGTACATCAACATCAAACCAACACTTGGTATCACACACATAATACTTTCTAGGGAGGTCTGTTAGCCCCCACACATTCCATGACATGCAATTCATGGTAACCCAACTTACATGTCATCCTCATCCCCAAGAGAGGAGAAGCTATTGTACAAAAAAGAGGGAGGCTCAAAAGAGAGGTCATAAATAGTAATGACCCTTCGAAGCTTCTCCCCATTGTCAAAAAACTCATCATGGCCATCTGGGCTACGAGACTGGAAAAGCTTTTTTTGGACAATCATTGATGCTACTTATGGTGTCCAAGTCCATAGAGGGTGTGGATTTGGGATATGAACACCTACTATCCCCTGGCCTCCAAGGTTTGAAATAGGAGGCAAAGAGAGCAATGGAATGGAGGATTCTATGGGTATTTGGCTTGAGCTAGATTTACCATGATCCACAGGCATAGAGCTCACCTTAGCTACAGCCAAACCTTTCCCTTTTCTCACCACCATAGTTGATTCATATTTCTTGGTGGTTGGAGTGGGCTTGGTTTCTGAGGTAGAAGGACAGTTAATGTCTAACAAGGGAAAATCCCTAATCTTGTGCTCAACTGACTAACACTAATAGTAGGTATTTGGAAGGTCAAGGTAAAGCATCTTCTAAGTAAAGGTGGTACCACCTATCTATATATCCATTGTATCTCTAAGGTCGCTAGAGAGGTCGACCTCAACACAAACCTTATGTTGGGGATGAGCATTGAAAAACTTGTATGGTTCAAGGAAAACATTCTTGCCAATAATTTGCATAATAGCAGGTAAAAAAGACCACCAAGGAATGGGAAGCCCTTGGAACTCTACCCAAATGGGTACCTTAAGTTTCTAATCATTAGAGATAGAAAAATCTTGTGATCAACATGAAAAACTAGAAGGGAGAACCTTATAGTCCAAGGACCTTGCATAAAAAGATGTTTAGCTTAGCCTGCATTTCCAAAGCGAAAAAGAAAAAAGCCTTTGGTAAGGCTTTGAACACCTTTAAGGTGAACACCCTAACATGTCCAAACCTTAGAAACCCATTCTCACAGTGTGCTTTTAGAAGGAGTATGACCCAAAAAATACCCAATAAGGGTTTGTTGTTCTAATCAAGTCCATGCACTATCAAACTCCTTGGCATTAAAAATAATATTAGGAGAGGAATTACCTCATGGAACACTTTGGGAACAAACTCGCATGATCATTTGGTTTGTGAAGCCATTATCTCTAGTAATAGTAGCAACTCCGACACCAACATCAACTGCTAGGCGGAAGAAGGCCAAACTCATTATAAATGAAAGTATTCCCACCATAGATGTGGTATGAAAAAAGGTGGGAACTAGCAAGGATTCAGACAGAGGCCTTACAAATGCTAGCAGAGCTCATTTTGCTTCCAAATCTCATAAAAATACCTGTCTCAATGTTTTTTATTGATCATTGTTGGCTAGAATAAAAAATATAAATTCAAGAGGAACTCCAAATAATGAAATAATTAATAGAAAATATTAGATGTCAGTTACATGTTACAATTGTATAAATCTTTGACACCAATTTTAGTACAAAAATATATAGCACCTACAATATCTAAAATTTAAATATTATAGAGCTTGTGCAATTTTCTTCAGCATGTATCATTCCTTGCTATAAATTTCAAAAATTTGTACTCGATCTTGTCTAATTGTTTTTTTTGTAAGCAACCACCTTTTCCATTTGAGATCACAAGAAAAGAATCTATAACATGATTGTCATAGTAAAATTGTAACATTTCCACTTCTAGATGAAGAATAATGTTAGAAAAAATAGCTAAACATAGATTCTTCTCAATATTTTTTGAAATGATTTATCCCAAACAAAAGAACAATTAAATCATTATATAGCTCAACACCCAAGGTGACATATTTCTAATTCAAAACACGGTCAAATGTAGTAGGAAAATGACATAAAACAAAAAAACCATTTCTCATGGCCCAAAATAATTCGAAAATATATGCTTAAGGATTTCAACACATTAACAAAAAAAATGGCATTTAGACATAGGAGCAATCTTTAAATATTTTAACCTCTCCCCAATAGCTACTTTAAAGTGTAAAACTTTCCATGTCAAAATCCAAGCATTGGCTTGATCTTTAAATCTTCAAATTTGAGCACTCAAGTTTCTCCACCTTCTCTATTTAAATTTTCTTGACCCTATTTTATATTACATCTTGGATTAAGCTTCATATTGGGAATGAGTTTTAAATATATATATTTCAATGGAAACCTGAACATGATATTTTGCCAAATCATAGCTAGTATTTAAACACATTATATTGAAGAGATGTGCACAACTTCATAAGAGGTTCCACATGCTCCAATGATTTCATCAATATTAAAAAAAGTTATACTTATTATCCAATTTGAAAAGTATTTTAGAAATTTTCTAGTCAACCCATTTAAGTGAATCAAAATATAAAATATCTCTAAATTATTGCAAACCTATCTTAAAATGGTGGTGCACATGTTTGGGAACACAGAACAATTGGTTGACCATGATCCAAAACTTATTTATTCCACCTAATAGAAGTTTCAAGACTCATTCTTTAAGAGAGCTTTTCTAATTTCAAATATTTTTGACTTGTTGCTAAGCCTTCCAAATGGATTGCAAAGGAAATGTCACTTGTAAATGGGAAAAGGGAGCCATGAAGTCTTATCAGCCCAACCCACATATCTCCATTGTTATTTGTAATAGTATATAAAATACAAAACCATACTAAAAGTTTCCATAACTCATCACCTTTTGATCCATTGGTGATCCATTTAGTTGATAATTTTTTTGGGGATCCAACAAACCCATTCCACCCTTACTTCTTGGTTGTATGCAGTGTAACCGAGATGAAGCTTGAAAACATACCTTACCAATAATCGTTGAACCATTTTCACAAGATCATCATAGTCCTTTTTGGAGGACATCCAATAGGAATAATAATGCACATGAAAAGCCAATTTTATTTTATTTTTACAACGTGAATCCTATTAGCAATGAGAGACATTTGTTCCCCCAACTAAAGATCTTGTTTTGAGTTTTACTAAAAACCAATTTCACATGTCAATTAAAGATACCCACAGACCAAAGGGGATACCCAAATATCTTGTAGTTTGACCATGCCTGATATTCTTCCACTTCTTGGGTATCCAACAAGGGACATGATTTGCTTTTATCATAAGAAGTTTTTTTTTTCTTTTAGCATGGTAAGCTAGTTTAGATCCCAAAAACAAACAACAAAGATCTAGAACTTCTAGAACATTATTAATCTCTTATTTTGAAAATGGAACATGAATAGAAAATAGTTATAAAAAAGTAGGAATTAAGAACATCAACATTGTCAGGAATAATGATGCCTTTAATTAAGCTTATATGATTATCTTACTACAAAAAAAAGCCAAGGGCATCCTTAATAAGCATGTAGAGAAAAGGTGGTACGGGGCAACCCTGTTTGATAGATCATTGTAAAGGAAAGGATTCAAAGGAAGAATTGTTGACAACAAGCTAAGTATTCACATCTTAAAATAACATCTGAACATGTTTGAATATTTTAGGACTAAACCCTAGCCATTGAATCATTTACGTAACAAATGTCCGTTTGATCATCAAAATAGAGTTCTCCCTTATTTGTTTTTCCCATTGACAAGTTTCCCATACCAAAATTAAATAATAAAAAATGAATAATCCATCTAGAAATAAAGTCTGTTCAAGTCTAACTCTATTTAACGACGTGAAATTCTAAAATCTAAACCCCTAGCAATATCTTTAAAAGAAGTATTCAGCAAAATAATAGGATGACATTGTGAGAGACAATCTTCATTCCTTCTTTTGGAGATAAGCCTAAATAAACCTTCAAAGTTTACATAAGAGAGAATCTTCATTCTTTCTCTTAATATCGTATTGCTATGATATCAAAACTTGACACATCATTTGTCGAAGTCAAATTATATTTTATTAAATTGTATAACAATCAAAAGGTCTCAACTCTGTCAAATTCACCAGTGAATGCAAGATACCATCCAATTCAATTAGAATGTGACTGCAATCTGAAATACTATTATATTCATGTGGGTACATATGATTTCAACCTCGCCATCTTTAATATAAGATCTATACACTCTGATCAGTAAGAAACAAAAAAGAGAGATTCCATAACATTTTGGATCTTTCAAATGGTCCCCCAATAAAAGTGTGGCAGACTAAAACATTGCTGTCAAGCACGCAAATGCACAATAAAAGTTGTCTGCACCGGCAATGAGCAAATCAATAATTGGTGTGAGGTACTTGATAGAGTACGGTGGAGGAGGGCAAAAGCTATAGGATTTTAGACATTAGTCCTTCACATCAACTCATTTATCACGTTAAACAGTTTTAGAGAATACCATGCTACCGTTCCTCCTTCTTACGTTTGGTAGTGCTCTTGTTTCAATCTAATTAATTATTTTGTCCTGTGTTTTACATTGATGGTGAAGCAGCAGCCATATGCACATGGTAGGGCTGATGTCGCTGTTGAGGTGGGGAAGATATTTACTCAGATATAGTGTTATCAATGCAGAAAAACGATGTAAGGAGAGAAGCATGCTTATGCCAACTAGATGAGTGAAAGATGATGTTATACCAACTAGATAAGTGAAAGATGATGCTTATTCTATTTGATGTTTTTATAGAATTGAAACTTAAAAAGTGTCAATGGTATAAGAACTATGTCCTACTTAAAAATGTCATATCATACAAATGGGAAAAATGCCGAAAAGAATCAATCATAAGAGAGTTGAAAAGTTATAAATCATTTATTATCATTAATCTCAGCTAATAATAAATTTAGGGTATGTTTGGCAATGGGAATAAGAATGCTATTTTGGAATTGTTATTCTAGAATATAAAATAAGAATATGTATTCATATTCTTGTTTGGTTTAGTTGGAATTGGACATAGATTTCACAAACCCAAAAATCTATGTTTTAAAAAATAAATAAAACTAGAATATGAATACTTATTCCAATTTCACCTAGATGGAAATGCAAATGCTCATTTTTTGGCCAAAATTAGAATAAATATTCATTCTCACAATTCAATTAAATAGAGAATTAAAAATTTTAAGAGTTTTCATATGCCTATTCCACTCATATTCCTATAGCCAAACAAACCTTTAGTTACACATATAATACAATAGGATTAAGATACTGATATATACATCTAATCATCTTATGCATGGTGATGAAGGATGATCACATATACATCTTGTTTCTCAAAAATACATTATCCAATTATATTAATTGCATTAATTACATCACCATATTTATCATTAAGATGAAGGTACAAAACCATGAGATATGTTACTCAATATTGCGACATGTCCTTTTGTGTGACCTAGTCTCCAAAGTCATCAAAAAAAGTCCATCTGCGATCTGAGACAACAGTGTGGCCTAGGTGCTTTTACCTCGCCAATCACGAAGTGTTTACTCCCCTAGGATTCTTCTTGACACAAAGAATGCCCCAACCCTAGCTTCTGAGAACTAGATGGATCTAATGGATCTAGTGCAGTCATGAACCACACTACATACAACCATGTGCCTAGTAGCCCAATCACAGAATGTGGTAGGGAAAAGAAAATAACACTACACATCTACTCATATGTAGTGAAAGAAAAACTATAACATATCTACCCCTATGTAGAATTTATTTTTAAACATATCTACCTATATGCAATATAAAAGTAAGAATAGTAATAGATATATACATTGCAATAGAAGAAGCATAATTAAATGCAATATATAAATGGTTTGACCAAACACTTAATTTGTCACTATTGTTGAGAGAAGAGACAAAACATAATGAATCCTACCTAACAAAGTCTAACAAGTTAGGAGAAGCAAAAATAGAATGCATCCATCCCCACCCTCTCTTAAGTTGCATTACACCCAACCATCAAGAAAAAGATCAAAATCCTTACAACCATATTGGAAAAAAAAACCATCACAACTAACATATGATAGAAACTTCAATAATATATGAGACTAAATCTGACATAATTCTAATGCAAGATTTTGGCTCAAGAAGTTTATGTGTTCAACAAGACATTATTTGAAAGAAAAGGAAAACCTATCTTCATCTTTATCATTACATAGTGGAAGATCTTCCACATCTTTACATCATCTCACTATAACCCTATTGATGTATGAGCTATGGCTACTAATAGGTATTCTAAACATAAATCATAGTTTAAATTGTTAAAATATTTAATGCAAGTAGGTTGGTTGCTCTTGGAGCCAAACACCCACCTACCACCTTGACAGTAGCAAAATAGTCAGAAACAATAATGCTTGGTAGGTGAGTTCAAAATTGAAAAATGAGAGGGAAATTTTTTTTGGCAAGAGACAAAAAGGAATAAATCTGTTTCATTTGACAAGTTGAAAAATTGCAAAAGAGAGAAAAATAGAAGAGTTGGATTAGTTGCATAGAAGAGAAGGAAATCGATAAGCAAATCAAGCCAGAGTTCAGAAGACAAAAAAGTGCATATGTTGGATCTTTTGTCATTATGTAAGTATGTATTGATTTGACCTATGAAGTAGTGATTTCTCTAGGCATTGTTGTCTGCAACGATTAGAGCTATAAGTTTAAGTTCTAAGTTGTAAGTTTCATCAGTTTGAAAATTTTAGGGTTTTTTGGTTAAAGTTGAATGCTCCTAGATTTGTAATAGTTTTACATTATTTAAATAGAAAGCAATCAAGCAAGTAGGCATACTAAAATCCATTGTTCTTCTTCTATTTATCATTACATAGTATTTTTCATTTGAGAAGTTCATAGTTAAAATCTTCATCCTTTAGCTCTCTGCATTTTAATGGTGAAAAAATCTAGGTTGTAAGTTTGGTCTACACCCCACTCAATTTGGTCTTTACCAAGTCCTCTGTTTGTGGCTCTCACCGAGCTCTTCTATGATTTGAACTAAGCTCATTCAACATACCTTACAACTAAGAATCACCCAATAGTGGTGACCAAGCTTCCTCAGAATCCTTTGTTACCAAGCTCACTTGGCATACACTATTGCCGAGTTGCCCTTGTGTGTCGAGTTCACTTGACTTTCTTGTATCGAGCTAACTTGGCCTCCATTGTCTATCACTTGGCATTTGTTGGTGTCAAGAAAACTTGACACTCAGCTTCCTCATGTGCTAAGCAATTTTTTAGAGTTGTGATTTATTTTTTCACATGGTATCAAAGCTTTGAGACCCCACATCTATAATGAGTTAGGGCATTTGTTTTCTAGGATATTTGACATGGTAGGAGATACAGAAAAAATATGGCAGCAACCACCATCCTTTAATGGACAAAATTATGATACATGGGCAAAGAAAATAAAAACCATAATGGTAGCTAATAATTTGTGGGAGTTTGTGATAAATAGATTTAGTGATGTGACATACCTAGCTCAGTATGCTACTCTTACCAACAATCAAAAGACTTAGCTGAAAGAGTCAAGGAGAAAGGATGCTAAGTCATTAAGTTTGATTGAGGCAACAATGACAAAGACAATCTTTTCCAAGATTGTAGCAGGAAATTATGCAAAGGAATCATGGGATATTCTTGAGATTAATTTCAAGGGGACTGATAAGGTTAGATTTGTAAAGCTACAAATGATTAGAAGAGAGTTTGAGAACCTTCAGATGAGGGATAATAAACCTATTGTAGAGTTTAGCTCACAAATCTCCACTTTGATAAACTAGCTCAAATCAAATGGAGAAGATTATGATGAGCAGAGAATAATAGAGAAGATATTGAGGAGTTTAGCTCAAAAATATGACAACCTTGTGATGACCATAGAGGAAGCAAAGGATCTCACCACATTGACCATGGATGAGTTGATGGAAACTCTTCCAACCCATGAGAATCGGATAAACAGATTAGAAACTACTTCCCAAGAGCAATCTTTCAAGGCTCGAGAGAATTCAAGAGGTAAGGGGAGAGGAAGAAATGGCCATGGTAGAGGCTCAAGAAGTAGAGATTGTGAAAGGAATAGTCAAAGGAATGCCGGTGTAGAAAGCTTAGGACAAATAAGCAACCAAGAGGGAGCAAGAACCTCTCAAAATAGCTATACAAGAGGTAAGAAGAATTACAAATCCAATAAGAACAATGTTGAATGCTACTATTGTCATAAGTATGGGCATTATACAAGTGAATGCTGGAAGAAACAAGGTGATCAGTCAAAATAGAATGCTAATGTGGCTGATGTGAGCATGAAAAATACAAATAATCCCACAACCTTCATCATGTGTAACATTGGTGAAGAAAGCAGCCCTGAGATATGGTACCTAGACAGCGGTTGTAGCAACCACATGAGTGGTAATGAAAGCTTATTTTTCTTCATTGATAAGACTTTTAAGTCCGAAATTAAGATGAGAAATAATGGAACCATTCCCATAATGGGTAAAGGATCTATTATAGTTTGCACCAAGCAAGGTGAGAAGGAGATCTAGAATGTGTATTTTTCCCCTAGTATGAAGCACAACTTGATGAGTGTTAGACAACTCATTCAAAATGGATACAAGGTGCTGATGGAAAATGACAAGTGTGTCATTCATGAGAAGGATGGAGTAATAGATTACTTGCAACAATTTGCTCTTAGAAGCATGATTAAAGACCCCTCCAAGCTTTGGCATTTTAGGTATGGACGTCTTGGCTTTGCTAGTCTGAATTTATTGTTCGAGAAAAGAATGGCAGATGGTTTGCCAAGCATAGTAGATTCCTATGACAAGTGTGAGGCTTGTATTTTGGGTAAGAAACATAGGCTTCCCTTTAATTCTACAAATTGTAGAAGGGCTAGAGCACTATTAGAATTGGTGCATTTTGATTTGGTAGGCCCAATGCAAACTACTTCTATTAGGGGGAGTACTTATTTTATGAAATTTGTAGATGATTTCAGTTGTAGGACATGGGTGTAGTTTTTGAAGAATAAATTTGAAGTATTTGATAAATTTGTTGAATTTAAAGCCCTAGCTAAAAAAGGATGTGGATTCTATGTTAAGGTCCTAAGATCAGATAAAGGAGGGGAGTATACCTCCAATATGTTTGTAAACTTTTGTAGGAAAAATGGTATAAGAAAAGAGCTTACAACTAGCTATACTCTGCAGCAAAATGGAGTGGCTAAGAGAAAGAATAGGACTATTGTTGAAATGGATAGAAGCATGATGAAAGCGAAAGGACTCCCAACTAAATATTGGGGAGAAGTTGTAGCAATAGCACTATATCTGATTAAGAGGTTTCCTACAAAGTTAGTTTATGACAAGATTCCTCTTGAGGCTTGGTCAAGGAACAGATAGATAATTGAGCACTTGAGAGTGTTCAGATGTGTAGCATATGCACATGTGCCTAAATAACAAAGGAAAAAGATAGATGAAAAAGGTGTGAAGTGCATCTTCATAGGGTACAAATTAGAATCAACAATCTGTAGGCTATATGATCCAATTGCCAAGAAGACCATCATTTCAAGAGATATGGAGTTTCTTGAAAATCAATCATGGGATGGCTCGGTAGCTGAATCCTTAAGCACTTCAAGTAAAGTGCCTACTATTGAAGAGGAAGAAGATGACATTAGTGATTAGCAAGATGATGGAGTAGCAAACATCGATTGCAAACAAAGGCAAAAAGGGAAGCAACCCTTAACATGCCAAGCAATAGCTCCACACTTATCAAGACAACCCTGAGCTAGTATACAAAATAGTAGCAGTAACAATAATGAGCATTTAGATCCCACTCTTGCCTGCCTATTGCCAAGAAAGACTAAGAGTCTAAGGGAGATATACCAAGAAGAAAGGCATGATGAAGATCATGATGACAGTGTAAATTTTGCATTATTTTCTCATAGTGATCCAATTTATTTTTAGGAAGTTGTGAATGAAGAGAAATGGTGTAATGCCATGGATGAGGAAATAGATGCAATTAAAAGGAATGAGAGATGGGAGTTAACTACTTTTCCTCCCAAGAAACAAGTAATTGGAGTGAAATGGGTTTACAAGACCAAGTGTAATGTTGAAGGAAAAATAGATAGGCATAAGGCACGATTAGTGGTCAAGGGGTAGAAGTAGTAGTATGGAAAAGATTATGATGAGACATATGCCCCAATTGCAAGAATGGAAACTGTGCATGTTATCATAGTAATTGTAGCCCAACACAAATGGAAGGCATATCAAATGGATGTGAAGTATGCCTTCCTGAATGGTGTATTGAAAGAAGTATATGTGGAGTAGCCACCTAGTTATGAAGTTGTAGGTGAAGAAAACGAGGTGTATAGATTGAAGAGAGCTTTATATGGGCCCATGCAAGCTCCATGAGCATGGTACAATAGGATTGACTCACAATTGATGAGCAATGACTTTAGCAAAAGCAATGGTGAGCCCACATTGTACATCAAGGCAGAAAATGGTAATGTGTTGATTGTTGTCTTTTATGTTGATGACTTGATCTTCATTGGAAATGAAAATTTTTTAATTGGTGAGTTCAAAAAGGCCATGAAGAATGAATTTGAAATGATAGACCTAGGTCTCTTGAAGTACTTTCTAGGCATAGAAGTAAAACAAATGCATGATGGAATCTTCATCTCTCAAGAAAAATATGAAAGGCAGATCTTGGAGAGATTCAAAATGCAGAATAGTAAGGTAGCCCCAACACCAATAGTAGAAGGTCTGAAGTTGAGCAAGAAAGATTACAGCAAAAGTGTGAATCCAACACTATACAAAAGTATGGTTGGAAGTTTGATGTATTTGACTGCAACTCGACCAGACATAATGCATACAATAAATTTTATTTTTAGATTTATGGAAACACCAAAGAATTCCCATTGGCAAGTGAGAAAGAGGATCCTAAGGTATGTGAATGGCACCAAGGGATTGGGATTTTGTATACTACAAAAAATTATTTCAAGTTGGGTTACATGAATAGTAATTGGGCTGGAAGTCTAAATGATAGGAAGAGCACTTCCAGATACATTTTTCATATGGGATCGGGTGTACTTTCATGGGCATCCAAGAAGCAACATATTTTTACTCAATCTACAACAAAGACTAAATACATAGCAACAAATGTAGCATCATGTCAAGCTATTTGATTAAGGAGGATCTTCACAAATTTGAATGAAAGGAAAGATGATGGAACCACAATTTATTGTGACAACATCTCCTTGATTGTATTGTCCAACAATCTAGGGTTCCATGGGAGAAACAAGCGCATAGCGATCAGATATCACTTTATCAAAGAGTTGGTGGAGAATGGAGATATCAAAATGAAATTTTGCTAGTCTGAGTAGTAGCTAGTAGACATATTTACTAGGCCTTTAGGCATTCAAATTTTTGTGCACCTAAGAGGGAGACTTGTTGTAGTTGATTTGGATCAAGAGTGATCCTTGTTTGTTGGGCTCAAGAAAAAGGGGGAGTGTTGAAATATTTAATGCAAGTAGGTTGGTTTCCCCTAGAGCCAAATGCCCACCTATCACCTTGACGATAGTAGAACGATCAAAAACATTAATGCTTAGTAAGTGAGTTCAAATTTTAAAAATGAGAGGGAAAATATATTTGGCAAGAGACAAAAAGGAATGAATCTCTTTCATTCCACAAGTTGAAGAGTTGCAGAAGAGAGAAAAACACAAGAGTTGGATTAGTTGTAGAGTAGAGAAGGAAATCAATTAGCGAATCAAGTTAGAGTTCAGGAGACAAAAGGGTGCACATGTTGGATCTTTTTTCATTCTGTAAGTTTGTATTGTCCGATCTATGAAGTAGTGATTTCTCTAGGCATTGTTGTATGTAGCAATTAGAGCTATAAGTTTAAGTTTTAATTTCTTCTAAGTTTCACCAATTTGAAGATTTTAGGGTTTTTTGGTTGAAGTTGAATGCTCCCAGATTTGTAATAGTTTTATATTATTTAAATAGAAAGCAAGCAAGAAAGTAGGCATACTATAATCTATTCTTCTTCTTCTATTTATCATTGTATGGTATTTTGTATTTGAGAAGTTCATAGTTAAAATCTTCATCCTTCGGCTCTCTGCATTTTAATGGTGGGAAAATCTAGGTTATAAGTCTGGTCTACACCCCACTTGGTTTGGTCTTTACCAAGTCCTCTCTTTTTTGCTCTCACTAAGTTCTATCTACAATTTGAACCAAGCTCACTCAACATACCTTGCTACTGAGCATCACCCAATAGTGGTGACTGAGCTTGCTCGACATCCTTTGCTACCAAGCTCACTCAGCATACACTATTGCTAGGTTGCCCTTGTGTGCTAAGTTCACTTGGCTTTCTTGTGTCGAGATAACTAAGCATTCATTACCTATCACTCAGAATTTGTTGGTGCCGAGCAAAACTGACACTCAGCTTCCTCATGTGCTGAGCAAATTTTTAGGGTTGTGATTTAATTTTTCACATAAATATCACAATGTAATCATAATTTGAATCAACATAGGACTCATATCATTCATTCCTTTATGGTAGTTTATGCTTTCAACATACAAAATGAAATAAATTTGAAACAATAATATCTGAAAAGAAACTTATCATAATACATACTTGTGTTGGATTCAACTAAGTTTAAAGGTACTCATTCATCACTAGTTCTTATGTAATCAAATTTAAACATTTCTGAAGTTTACCTTGTTCAGATTTGACTCAATTATAAACCACAATTTATAGAGTTTTACAACAAGTAAATATTTAGAAAGATGTTGTAGTGCCTCTCCCATTTGACGTTTGTAAGTCTTCCTGATGGATACAATCTTGATGATCTTTTGTTGTGATGGATCATGATTGTGACCCTAAGTGGTCTACATTGTTGAGATATTTGGATTTATGTTTCTGTATCAGTTGCTTTGATTATGCTTTTGTCTGATCTAAGAGATTATGATGCGATTTATGGTTCATTGAGGTTTGTGCCAATGGTTACCAGGATCGATGTGGTATCATGAGGTTGTTCCATGATTGCCTTGAGATGTGTGTAGAGATTGCACTGTGTTCTATTACCATGCTACACTAGACTAGGTTCCCGTAGTAGTGGTTAGTCATGTTTATGATTGTGTTTTCTTATGCATTTTAAGTGCCTTTCTAATGTTTTTTAAACAATCATTATTAAATGCTTAAGTAATTAAAATGGGTTGTTCTTGTTGGATTCTTTGGTTATATGCTGCGGACATTTACCTTGTTTTATTTTGATCTAAGAGATATCTATTCTTATGTGATGTTTTATATTTGAGACGACCCGAGGGTCAGATGTTATACTTTGATTTTAGTATCATAGATATTAGACTACTATGCTGTTCATTTAATCATATTGCATGATGGTGCCATTTTGAGATGACTGTGTGTTTTATTATGATATCTGGTTATTTGGTATTTGGACATATCTCTGATTGCATTATGTGATGGATTTAATGCTATGGTTATTTACTTCATTCCTGCGTTGTTATGCTTTATCCGAACGTGAGTGATGAAAATAGATTATTTTAATATAATTAAATAAATGGTTAAATTAGGTAATTTAATGCATTTATTGCTTTGGCTATGTTATTATATGCAATTGCACTTGATCATGTTGTTTAGTGTGCAGGATTTATATACCTGGCAGTGGCACATGGAGTTAGTGATTCAGCCTTTCATATTTTACAAATGTCGCTCTTATATGGTCGACGTACCCTCAATTTAATGTTTAAATTAAACCTTTCGATGATTATTAAATCCAAACTCATTTGCATTATGTGATTAGACTAGTGAGCGTGTCTGTGCATTTAGAGTTTCGCTTTGTTGCAAAAGTTGTTTAGGAGATTTTTGTGTTGTTGGCTTTTTCGAGCTTTTTAATTGATTTATTTTAATTTCTGGCAGCTTTGCCATAGATAAATCCCTATTTATAGGAATAGCCTATTTTCATTTGGGTCAATTCGGGGTTTAACTAGATTGGCTGGTTAAATGCCCTAATCGATTATTCACCCAAAAAGTGAATAAATATCCAAAGAGGAATTTAATTCCTCACTTCTCACTTTTGAATTAGAAAGTTGGAGAGTAAAACCCAAAATCCTCTTTATGTGGATTTACTATTTTGTTCATTGTGGGAGCTACAGGCATGGGATCATTACGAGGTTGGGCTTGTTGGATCCATCTCAGAGAAACCTTGTATTGCCGCAATTTTCAACTACTTTTGCGAGATATTTATTTTATGGTTCAAATTCCCGTTTTGCCCTTTTGGCTATAAGATAGGACTTTTCTGTTTTATTGTTCCTACTCCATTTTTGCTTCTGTTTTTGGTAGCCGTTTGTTTGGAGGTTGAGAACTAGTGTTCCCCTTCGTTTCTGTATGCTAGTTCTACCTGGTTGGGTGGGTACGAACATTTCCTTATTTTTCGAGATGAGGGTTTGGGATTTTGCACCATTATGCTGGTCATTTTTGCATACGATGTCTAATTCCATTTATTTTTGGATTTTTGGGGTTTTTATGCCCAAAGGTCAAATGGGTTTTAATTTTGAAGTTTTTCTAAATTCTGGAGTTTTTACCTTGTTTTGTGTGCCGCCCTATTTTCTCAAGTTTTCTTGGCACAATGTGGATTGTGGACTTGGATTATCCATTTGGATATCAGTCAAATTACTTTTGCACTTTTATGTTGCATTGGCATGTGTATGCATCCGTACTCCCGACGTTGTGTTTGGTTGAGTGATTTCATACTTGTTATGGTTTCTTTTGGACCTTTGCTTTCTTTCATGGACATTGGGATTCGTGTAGAATCTATACTCTCAAATTCAGGTCGATTGAGTTAGTTCATGACTTTTGGTCTTACTACATCATTGGGATTCGTGTAGAATCCATACTCTTGGATTGAGGCCGGTTGAGTGATTTTATGATGTATGGTTTTATTGCCTTTGGGATTCGTGTGGAATCCATCCTTCCTGTGTTGCTTTCAATTGGGTGTTTTCTTTGCATTGTGTTCTCATTCTTGTCCTTGTGTTTTGATCTTCGTCATGGTGGTGTGCCACACACGAGTACGTGTAAGTACATTTTTCGGGTGACTTGCGAGGCTTGATCTTTCGTGGTACTTCCAAAAGTTATGATCATTGGGGTTGGGATGGGAGTATGCATGCCCATGGGCACTTGTTGTAGGATGAGCATGGGTAGGGTAGGGTAGCATATGGAGGGGCTTCTATCCTGCAACCTGGTGACTATTCCCCGATTGGTAGAAGAAGTTTTATATATTGATAATTAAATTAAAACATTGGGTGGTAATAAATAAAGGATAATAAAATGTGTGGGTTGTGCGCCTTTCATCATGAAGAGTTGTTGCCCTAGGTTGTGCACCTTCTATTGAGAAGAGTAGCTGCCTTGGTTTGTGTGCCTTTCATCGTAAAGAGTTGTTGCCCTAAGTTGTGTGCCTTCTGTTGAGAAGAGTAGCTGCCTATACTAGCTTGGGCTTTTGGATGCCAAGCGACTCTCCATGATGTCAACCCCTACTTAGTAGCCTATTCAGTGTCTGACTAGGACCTATACTCCTTGCATTGTCTTAGGTTCTTGGTTGCAGCCATCATACTATTTGGCGTGAGTGTTGGCCATGGATGTTGTTTTGTGTGTTTGTGGTTGGATCATTATCTCCATCAGCATGGCGGGTGTGGACCTATGGGTTCCATGTGGTTGGAAGACATAGCTACCTTCACCACTACTAGGGACCAGTGTACAGAGATGGTCTTTTGTCCTAGTGCAATCGTTGCTGGATGTTTTCACTTGGTACTTCGGGTTCTGGAGTATGCTTTCATTGGAATGCTTGGATATCATGTTTAGATGATGTTAGTTTATTTGACGCATTCCCATATTATGATGTTTAGCATATGATTAGATGATGTTATTTGATTTAGGGGTATATCTGTTGCTTACTGTTGTTTAGCATGTGATAGGTGATGTTACCTACTGTAGCATTATCTTATTCTTTACTACTAGCATGTTAGATTTCCTTATGCTTATATTGTTGCATGTTTTAGTAGTGACATCCCTATTATGACAGTACTGACGATCTAGTGGGTGGCTTGGGATGTTACACGTGGGGGATGGTTAGGACCCACAATGGTCTTATGATGCTATTGATGGTTGGGAGGAACCGCGTACATAGTTTGGTTGTTCAGTTCATTGCGATGTTGCTTATGTTCACTGTGATGTTTATTTCAGTGTGTTCTTCGTTGTTGTAGTTTAGATGGATAGATGTTCTTCTTTTTATGTTGTTCTTGCCCTCAAGTGTTCATTCCTCGATTTGCATGGATCCAGTACTCCCTGGTGTGGAGGTTCCTTGCTCTATTTTGGTCTTTTTTGTTTGTTGAAGTGTTTTCATGTTCTTTGGGCAACATTTTTTTAGCATGGTGCAACATTTAAAAAGTATCGCACACCTTCTTGAGAAATGTCGTACGATATTGTAAAGTATCGCACGCCTTCTTGAGAAATGTCGTACGATACTGAAAAGTATCGCACGCCTTCTTGAGAAATGTCGTACGACACCGAAAGAGTGTCACATGCCTTCATTAGAAATGTTGTACAATACTAGAAGAATGTCACACACCTTAAGGAGAAGTGTCGCCCTCCCTTAGTAAGAAGTGTCGCATGATTTTTTAAAAAACTTGCGTGGGCCAGTAGTGAGTACTTTTCTTCATGATCCAAACTTTCTGAGAGTGGTTTTGGATACCCTTTTCGGCATTCTTCGACCCTATTCTCTTGCATTTTGAATTCTGTCAGTTTCTTTGGAAATCCAATTTTCGTGCTTCTATTTTAGTCTCTTAGGGTTTAAAATATATTGTTTAAGTATAAGTTGACGTACTTAAGATATATTTTAATATATGCAACGAATCTTTTGAGATAGGTTTCAGACCTCTCGGAGATAAGTTAAAGATTTTTGGAAATTTTAGGGCTTCAGAAATCTAGACTTAGCCAATTTTCAGGCCTTCAGGATTTCAAGCTTAGCCAAATTTTAGGATTCTACATTTCACCCCAGCTTGGTGTTTTGTTGATGAGTGGTCATTGCTTGAGCCCTCATCTTGTTGTGGTGGTTGTTGGCTTTTGTTTGGGTGTGTCAGTTTGGTAGTGGTGTTCGAAGATCTGTTCGTTGTCGGGATTGTGGTGAAGTCTTCCATTGCAATCTTTGTGATCCCTATATGATGTTGTCATGTACATTCATACTTGTAAAAAAAACTATTATTGGCTTTTATTTCATCCTTGTTTCCAAGGATCTCTGGTGAGGCATTACATCTAGTATTAGAGCCCATGTTCAAATATTGGGATCTCTGTGTTTATGTTGCCCTTGTAGTTGTTGCTGCGTTGGTTGAGGGCGAGTGTCTTGGTGAGAACTCGTGATCCTTATTGCTTCAGTATCTACTTGGGATGGATTTTCTTGTCCAATAGATGTGACTAGAGCAATTTATGGAGAAGGAAGTGAGACTTCCTAGGTTGGTAAGTAGAATCGATGTGCCTTGGTTGGTTGGTTGCTTGTGTGACCCTTTTTGGATGAGACCACTGATTGGTTTCCATGTGTTGGCTTGTGTGTCTCTTCTTGTTTCTCCTTGTGGAGTTAGGTGCATTGATTTCCTATTTTTCTCCTAATTGTAAGTTAATAGATGAATCTTATTTGTGATTCTTTATTTTTTTGTTATAATAATGAAATGGTTCCTTTCATTGAAAATGAGTGTTTATTGTGAATCATTGCAAAGTAGTAGTTTTGCATTATATCCTTGGGTTAATGACTTAAGTCCCCAATCTGATTGCTTCTTAAGCTTATGTAAAACTGTATTAATTTGATGGATATTTAAATGTTGCATTACATGGAAATTATTGCTTTTTGCATATGCATGAGATTACTAATGGGATATTGCTCGATGTGTGTGAGTGTGTTCTCTAATGATGCTTGGATGATGTATTCCTTAGCATTGTGTGGTGATTTATCCCTCTTGTGTGACTATACTCAGTCATCAACTGTAATGTGATTTGTTTGATGCCTTATTTTATTTGGTTGGAGGTGCTTTCCTCATGTTGTTGGGCTAGCATTACTTTTCAGTATTTTTCCTCTCTTGGAGTAGTCATCAAATTTTATCTATCACTCTCCTTGTGACAATTGTCACATTTGACTTATTGTTGAAGTGAGCTCTTTTTGGTATTTACTATTGGAATTGATAATTCCCCCATTTGGGCTCTTTGATTTTGTTTCATGATGACTATTCTGGATGTGTTTTAACTGCTACCCAGTTGTGTGTTGTGACTCTATCATGTTCATCTCGAACCTTTGGTAGTATGTACAAGGGATAATATCATAGAGAACATGCTAGTGTGCATGTAGTAAATGTAAAGTTAAAGTAATTAAATGGTTTAAATGGTGATTAAACTTAATGTTAATTCTTGAAAGGTATGTGCTTGTTTTATGGTGACTCTTGGACCCTTGCTTGAAATCCTTCAGTTTCATTATGCATTAGTGCTTATTTTATGTTTAATTAATGAAATTATGAAAGAGGAGTAATGATGGTTTCAATATGTGAATTACCTTTCATTCCATGTCTTATGTTGTTTTGGGCATGTGTGCTCTTGTGTGGATTTGGACATTTTGTCCGCCGGGTGTCTAGGTGGCCAAGACTATTGTTTTTGCCTTTATGGTTTTTTCTTGAGTGGTGACTTAGATCATAGGTCTTAGGACTCTTGAAGCTCCATCTTGTTGTAGTTTTTGTCATTTTCTTTCTAGCACTTTTTAGATGGAGCCAATCTAAGTTTGGATGTGAAGCTATGACTTCTAGAGTTGCTTATTGATGTTTCGAGTACCTTTTGAGTAGAGGCCAATTCAATCATGACATATCATATTTATGGCCATTGGAGAAGTTTAACTCCTCATGTTATTCAAAATGGAAGAGTTATCTTGTCTTCATAATCTACTAGGTACTTGTTGGAGTTCGTGCTTGGGTTTCTATGTTTCCTATTACACTGAACCGCCCTTGTGAGGGAGAGTGTGCTTTGTGAGCATTTCTTGCTCAGGCATGATGTTGCCATGTCATTTGGGAGTGACTCAGTTCTTTGATGAGTCTAGATTCTCCTTTTTGGATGTTGTCTTGGGTGCATCTCTATATCCTTTTCTCTCTTGTGAGAGTAGGCTAGCATGGTTGTGCTACTAGCTCAGTTAGTGTTTCCAGGTGAGCATGTTGATGGTTGGTGGAATTGTGATTTTCCTAATGCATCATGGACTAGTTTTTTTTAAAGGTTGAGAGAGAGACTCCCTCTCAGTCCTAATACTCTGTAGTATCCTTCTCCCTAAGCTAATATTTTCATGTGGATTGTCTTAGTCAAGTTTAGCTTTAACTGTTGACTTGAGGCTAGAGATTGAGTTTAGTGGTAGTTTGGGTGTAGTTTTTCTAGCATGGTGTTGGAGGGACATGGTATCATTGGACACATGTTACCATCTTATGAGTTGGTATGCAGATATTTCATGATTGTGTCCACTAACAAAAGTCTATGCAACCTTGTGGAAGGTGATATCTTATCTGGTTGGGTTGTGTTATCCTAGTTTCTTGTGGTAGTTGAGCTTTTCTACCTTGGAGAGGCGTTGTGCTCCTACGCTTGGTGGTGAGTAGTCTTTTGGAGTGTGTCCTTTTGTTGATAAAATTTCATCTGCTTTGTTCTAAGGGTGTGTTTATGTGGGTTCCAGAATGATCATGTGTGACATGATAGTATTCTTGGGAATTTTGGGATGGTTATTCCCCATGATTCCAACTTTCGTCAGAAGTGCATAGTGTTTTGACCTGATTTTGCGGTCACTTGGTAGGTGCATTTTTTTTGGGTACTTATTGACAAGGTAGAGTGGCTTGTTCCTTACCTTGTATTGTTGATTTTATGGCTAGATAGTTTTTCCTAGCGCATAGAAGGTTCTTGGTTGGAGGACCTTGTGTCTGTGTGACACTCTTTCTCTTGTAGTTGACCTATTTGGGGGTTAATGAGATGGTTTGAGAATGTTGGAGTGATTTGGGTTTCATTTGTAGAGAGTTTCTTGAGTCATTCCTATTGCTCGCTTTGGAATTTGGTTCTTGTGTGTTTTGGGTTCTATTCTTGGATTGTAGGCTTCCAGGAGTAAGCCTAGTCTTTGGGGGGGGATGATGTAGTGCCTCTCCCATTTGACTTTTGTAAGTCGTCCTAATGGATGCAATCTTGATGATCTTTTGTTGTGATGGATCATGATTGTGACCCTGAGTGGTCTACACCGTTGAGGTGTTTGGATTTATGTTTTTGTATCAGTTTCTTTGATTATGCTTTTGTCTAATCTAGGAGATTATGATACGATTTATGGTTCACTGAGGTTTGTGCCAGTGGTTACCAGGATCGATGTGGTATCATGAGGTTGTTCCATGATTACTTTGAGATGTGTGCAGAGATAGCACTGTGTTCTATTACCATGCTACATTGGACTAGGTTCCTATAGCAGTGGTTAGTCATGTTTATGACTATGTTTTCTTATGTGTTTTAAGTGCCTTTTTAATGTTGTTTAAATAATCATTATTAAATTCTTAAGTAATTAAAATGGGTTGTTCTTGTTGGATTCTTTGGTTATATGTTGCGGACATTTAGTTTGTTTTATTTTGATCTGAGAGATATCTATTCTTATGTGATGTTTTACATTTGAGATGACCCGAGGGTCAGATGTTATACTTTGATTTTAGTATCATAGATATTAGACTACTATGTTGTTCATTTAATCATATTGAATGATGGTGCCATTTTGAGATGACAGTGTGTTTTATGATTATATCTAGTTATTTGGTATTTGGACATATCTCTGATTGCGTTATGTGATGGATTTAATGCTATGGTTATTTACTTCATTCCTACATTGTTATGCTTTATGCGAAGGTGAGTGATGTAAATAGATTATTTTAATATAATTAAATACATGGTTAAATCAGGTAATTTAATGCATTTATTGCTTCGACTATGTTACTATATGAAATTGCACTTGATTGTGTTGTTTAGTGTGCAGGATTTATATCCCTAGCAGTGGCACATGGAGTTAGTGATTCAACATTTCATATTTTACAAATGTCACTCTTATATGGTCGACGTACCCTTAATTTAATGTTTAAATTAAAATTTTCAGTGATTATTAAATCCAAACTCATTTGCATTATGTGATTAGACCAGTGAGCATGTCTCTGCATTTAGAGTTTTCTTTGTCGTGAAAGTTGTTTAGGAGATTTTTGTGTTGTTGGGTTTTTTGGGCTTTTTAATTGATTTATTTTAATTTCTGGCAGCTTTTCCATAGATGAATCCCTATTTATAGGAATAGCCTGTTTTCAGTTGGGTCGATTCGGGGTTTAACTAGATTGGTTGGTTAAATGCCTTAATCGATTATTCACCCAAAAAGTGAATAAATATCCAAAGAGGAATTTAATTCCTCACTTCTCACTTTTGAATTAGAAAGTTGGAGAGTAAAATCCAAAATCCTCTTTATGTGGATTTACTATTTTGTTCATTGTGGGAGCTACAGGCATGAGATCGTCGCAAGGTTGGGCTTGTTGGATCCATCTTGAGGAAACCTTGGGTTGCCACGATTTTCAGCTACTTCTGTGAGATATTTATTTTATGGTTCAGATTCCCATTTTGCCCTTTTGGTTGTGAGGTAGGGCTTTCTTGTTTTATTGTTTCTGCTCCATTTTTGCTTCTATTTTTGGTAGTCATTTGTTTGGAGGCTGAGAACTAGTGTTTCCCTCCATTTTTGTATGTTAGTTCTACCCGGTTGGGCGGGTACGAACATTTCCTTATTTTTCAAGATGAGGGTTTGAGATTTTGCACCGTTATGCTGGCCATTTTTGCATACGGTGTTTGATTCCATTTATTTATGGATTTTTGGGGTTTTTGTGCCCAAAGGTCAAATGGGTTTTAATTTTGAAGTTTTTCTAAATTTTGGGATTTTTACCTTGTTTTGCGTGTTGCTCTATTTTCTCAAGTTTTCTTGGTACAATGTGGATTGTGGACTTGGATTATCCATTTGGATATCAGTCAGACCACTTCTACACTTTTATGTTGCATTGGGATGTGTGTTGCATTTGTACTCCCGACGTTGTGTTCGATTGAGTGATTTCATACCTGTTATGGTTTCTTTTGGACCTTTGCTTTGTTTCATGGACGTTGGGATTTGTGTAGAATCCATACTCTCGGATTGAGGCTGGTTGAGTAAGTTCATGGTCTTATTGCATCATTGGGATTCATGTAGAATCCATACTCTCGGATTGAAGCCGATTGAGTGATTTTATGATGTATGGTTTTATTGGCTTTGAGATTCATGCGGAATCCATCCTTCCTATGGTGCTTTCAGTTGGGTGTTTTCTTTGCATTGTGTTCTCAATCTTGTCCTTGTGTTAAATTGATCTTCGTGAAGGTAGTGCACCACACACGAGTACGTGCACATACATTTTTTGAGTGACTTGTAAGGCCTGATCTTCCATGGTACTTTTGAAAGTTATGATCATTGGGGTTAGGATGGGAGTATGCATGCCCATGGGCACTTGTCGTAGGATGAGCATGGGTAGGGTAGGGTAGCATATGGAGGGGCTTCTATCCTGCAACTTGGTGACTATTCCCCGGTTGGTAGAAGAAGTTTTATATAGTGATAATTAAATTAAAACATTGGGTGGTAATAAATAAAGGATAATAAAATGTGTGGGTTGTACGCCTTCCATCATGAAGAGTTGCTGCCCTAGGTTGTTCGTCTTCTGTTGAGAAGAGTAGTTGCCTTGGGTTGTGCGCCTTTTGTCGTGAAGAGTTGCTACCTTAAGTTGTGCGCCTTCTATTGAGAAGAGTAGCTGCCTATACTAGCTTGGGCTTTTGGATGCCAAGCGACTCTCCATGATGTCATCCCCTACTTAGTAGCCTATTGAGTGTCTGATCAGGACCTATACTCCTTGCATTGTCTTAGGTTCTTGGTTGCAGCCATCATACTATCTAGCGTGAGTGTTGGCCATGGATGTTGTTTTGTGTATTTGTGGTTGGATCATTATCTCCATCAGCACGGTAGGTGTGGACCTATGGGTTCTACGTGGTTGGGAGGCATAGCTACCTTCACCACTGCTAGGGACCAGT
The DNA here is from genome assembly GCA_028749045.1 of Cupressus sempervirens. Classification (NCBI taxonomy): domain Eukaryota; kingdom Viridiplantae; phylum Streptophyta; class Pinopsida; order Cupressales; family Cupressaceae; genus Cupressus; species Cupressus sempervirens. Next base: position 649,431,729 of record CM053791.1, on the reverse strand, counting down.
GTATACAGACGATCTTTTGTCCTAGTGCGACCATTGTTGGATGTTTTCACTTGGTACTTTGGGTTCCAAAGTATGCTTTCTTGTTATTTATGCTTTCATTGGAATGCTTGGATATCATGTTTAGATGATGTTAGTTTATTTGACGCATTCCCATATTATGATGTTTAGAATATGATTAGATGATGTTATTTGATTTGGTAGTATATCTATTGCTTATTGTTGTTTAGCATGTGATAGGTGATTTTATCTACTGTAGGACTATCTTATGCTTTACTACTAGCATGTTAGATTTTCTTATGCTTATATTGTTGCATGTTTTAGTAGTGACATCCCTATTATGATAGTACTGACGATCTAGTTGGTGTCTTGAAATGTTACGCGCGGGGGATGGCTAGGACCCACAATGGTCTTATGATGCTATTGATGGTTGTGAGGAATCGCGTACTTAGTTTGGTTGTTCAGTTCATTGCGATGTTCCTTATGTTTATTTCAGTGTGTTCTTTGTTGTTGTAGTTTAGATCGATAGATGTTCTTCTTTTTGTGTTGTTCTTGCCCTCGAGTGTTCATTCCTCCATTTACGTGGATCCAATACTCCCTGGCATGGAGGTTCCTTACTCTATTTTGGTCTTTTATGTTTTTTGAAGTGTTTTTGTGTTCTTTGGGTGACATTTGTTCAGCATGGTGCGACATTTAAAAAGTATCGCATGCCTTCTTGAGAATGTCGTACGATACTGTAAAGTATCACACGCCTTCTTGAGAAATTTCGTATGATACTAAAAAGTATCACACACCTTCTTGAGAAATGTCGTATGACATTGGAAGAGTGTGGCATGCCTTTATGAGAAATATTGTATGACACTGGAAGAGTATCGCATGCCTTAAGGAGAAGTGTCGCCCTCTCTTAGTAAGAAGTGTCGCACGGTTTTTTGTAAAAACCTACGTGGGCCGGCAACGAGCACTTTTCTTCGTGATCCAAACTTTTTGAGAGTTTTTAGATACCCTTTTGGGTGTTCTTCGAACCTATGCTCTTGCATTTTGAATTTTGTTGATTTCTCTTGAAATCTAGTTTTTGTGTTTCTATTTTAGTCTCTTGGGGTTTAAAATATATCGTTTAAGTATAAGTTGACGTACTTAAGATATATTTTAATATATGCAACAAATGTTTTGAGATAGGTTTCAGACCTCTCGGAGATAAGTTAAAGATTTTAGGAAATTTTAGGGCTTCAGAAATCCAGACTTAGCCAATTTTCAAGGCTTCAAGATTTCAGGCTTAGCCAAATTTCAGGATTTTGCATTTCACACCAGCTTGGTGTTTTGTTGATGAGTGGTCATTACTTGAGCCCTCATCTTGTTGTGGTGGTTGTTGGCTTTTGTTTGGGTGTGTCAGTTTGGTAGTGGTATTTGGAGATCTGTTGGTTGTCGGGATTGTGGTGAAGTCTTCCGTTGCGATCTTTGTTGTAATGACCCTTACCAATAGGCCACTAAACAATCCCTAAATTTAATGCATGATTAAAGTATATTGCTGAAATAAAAGAAATAATAGTGCCAATGTATTCATTCAATAAAAACCAAATGTTTTACAAATGATACGGAAAATTTGAGCACCAAGACATTATGACATAGCACATTATAGAGAAACCCTAACTGGTTATATACAATTGAGAACTTGTTGCAACTACAGATTGAAATAAAGAAATTGGATTGATCAAATGGTGGAGACTAAATGTTGTAGATGATATGGTGAAAGTGCAACTCCACTGGAAACTCCAATCAGCAATTAAGCACAAATGAAAGGATTGAAATATCCTTCCCATAGCTACAATAATTCAGGTGATCTCTCACACCCTCAAAATTGCGTACCAATTGAGAGTTTTCATTCTCATTGGCCAATTGTGACTATTTGCAGAAACCCTAGGCTCCACAATGCACATAAAAAAAATCAATAATAAGTCTCGATGATAGGCAATGAGCCCTCAATGCCTATTTATTCTTTTTTCTTTGATAGGTCGGCTCCCTTTTAATTTTTCCTCCACTTCTTCTAGCAAACTCTAGAAGCTTTTTTTTAATTTAATTTATAAAGTTACCTTGTAATATATATTTTTAATTGATAACCTTATAATTAATTGCTCCCAAAAAATGAAAAAAGAGAGACATTATAGGTCCGCCCCTCCTAAAATTGCTTGGCCTCAAGCAATCTTAATGTTGGATGCTGCAAAATCACTTCTCCCTCCCAAGTAGCATCTTCAATAGGTAAATCTTTCCACTTAACTAGATACTCTTTGATTGCACTCCTGCGAAGTTGCTTCTTTCTACTATCTAGAATGAATGTTGGCACTAAGATCAATTTCCCTTCATCATTCAAGGGAGGTAATACTGCAAAAGGCATCACATTTTGAACCAACACCTTTTTGAGGCGTGATACATGAAACACATTGTGCACTCAACTATCTGTGGGAAGCTCCAACTCATAAGCCACCTCACCAACTCATTTGATGATCTTGAATGGTCCATAATAGCATGGATTGAGTTTCTTTGTACCACTCTTCTTGAGAGTGGACTACTTATATGGCTGCAACATGAGGTAAACCATATCATTTACCTCAAAACTATGCTCAGTCCTCTTTTTGTCTGCATACTATTTTTGCTGGTTCTGAGCTCTAGCAATGTTGTTTTTGAGAGTAGCAACTATATCCTTACTTTCTTATAATAGTTCACCTGCATGGGGTACTCGACTGTCTCCCAACAAAAAATCTAAGAAACTAGGTGCCTCGTAACCGTAAAGTGCCATGAAGGGTTTCATTTGTATAGTCATATGATATGTAGTATTGTAACAATACTCATAGAGATATATCCATCTGACCCAAGCTTGCTGTTGATCTGCCACATAATTCCTCAAATACCCTTCCACCCATTTGTTTACAATCTCTGTTTGACCATCAGTTTGGGGGTGATAATTGGTACTAGGTGTAAGCTCAGTACTAGACAACCAAAATATCTCCTGCCAAAAGTGACTCATGAAGCGGTTGTCCCTATCACTCACAATGCTCCGAGGTAACCCGTGTAATCTAAAAGTCTCCTTGAAGAAGACCTCTACCACCTGATTTTCTAAGTATGTAGTAGTGATAGGGAAGAAGTGAGCATATTTTGTTATCCTATCCACCACCACATAGATACAATCACACCCTTAGGCCCTAGGCAAGCCCGTAATAGAATCCATAGAGATGCACTCCCACTTCTTGTGAGGAATAGGAAGTGGCTGTAGGAGCCCTGCTAGATAAGTGTGTTCTTGTTTGTTTTGCTGGCAAACATGACACTCATGCACATACTGCAAAAAATCAGCCTTAAGTCCCTTCCAAGTGAATCATTCCCGTACTAACCTGTAAGTCTTGAAATACCCAGGATGGCCTGTTGTAGGTGAATTATGGAATGCTCTCAAAATCAACTACTTCACTTTCAATTTTGGGACTAAGTAAATCATGTTCTTGTAAATGATCAAATCATCTATGAGAGTGTATCTAGTGTCGATTGTTGTCCCCTCCACTATAGAAGAGGCCCATGTGTCTTTGGCATATTCTGCTACAATCAAGTGTCGCCAATCTTCTAATATCTGAATCATAGAAGTGAGGTGTGGCCTACGGGATAAAGCATCTGCTACAATATTTTGTATTCCCTTAACATATGTGATATCAAAATCATATGCCTACAACTTACTCACCCACTTCTGCTGACGATCATTCAGGTCCTGCTGTCCCAAAAAGTGCTTCAAATTATTATGATCAGTTTAAATACAAAATTTTCTGCCCACAAGATATTGTCTGAATTTGGACAAGGCATGCATGATGGCTAGCATCTCCTTATCATATATGCTGAATGATCTCTCAACCCCTTTCGGTTTCCTACTCTCATAAGCTATAGGATGCTTGCCCTGCATGAGTATAGCACCAACTCCCTCTCCAGAAGCATCACATTAAAGCTCAAATGGCTTCATGAAATCAGGCAATGCTAATACTAGGCATGTAGTTATTATTTCCTTGAACTACATAAAACACTCCAGTGCCTCCTGAGTCCACACAAATGCCCCTTTCTTCAGAAAATCTATCATGGGTGCTACATGTCATGAGTAGCCACTAACAAAACTACGATAGAATCCACATAGAGCAAGGAACCCTCTTAACTATGTAAGGTTCTCTGGTGGTGGCCAATCAACAATAGCACGAATCTTTTCAGGATCCATTCTCACTCCTTTCGCACTAATGATGTGTCCAAGATACAACAATTCTATCATCCCCAAATCACATTTGGACTCCTTGGCATACAAGGACTCGCTCTGTAAAATGCTTAATACTATCTCCAAGTGCTCTAAATGTTCCTTCCATGTCCTACTATAGATCAAAATATCATCAAAGAACACTAGCACAAATTTCCTCAACTGATGGTGGAAGACCTTGTTCATAGTGGACTGAAAAGTGGCAGGTGCATTAGTCAAACCAAAAGGCATGACTACAAACTCAAAATGACCGTAATGACATCTAAAAGCAATTTTTTCAATATCTTGCTCTCAAACTCTGATCTGGTGATAGCTTGATCTCAAATCAAATTTTGTGAAATAACAAGACCCATGCAATTCATCTATTAGCTCATCAATGTGTGGGATGGGATACTTGTTCTTTATAGTTCTCTTATTCAACACCCTATAATTAATACACATTCGTAGAGTTCCATCCTTCTTTTTTACCAAAACAACAGAAGATGTAAAAGGTGACTTACTTGGTTTGATGTGTCCCATTGCTAGCAACTCGTTGATGGTCTTCTTGATCTCATCTTTGATTTGTTTTGGGTGCCGATATGGTGTGATCATGACAGGCTTAGCACCTTCCTCCAACTCGATAATGTGCTCAATACCTCTGTCTGGTGGCCTGCTTGGTGGAATCTCACTGAATACCTTCCCATACTTGATTCTCAATTTTTGAATATCTAGATGATATTTCGTCTTATGTTGCTCGCCCTGGGTAGGCATGAAGGCACATATTGCTGCCCATTCTATATTATTTTGCCTGGCTAATCTCTCCAACCGCCTAAATGAGATAGTCCTAACATCACCATTATGGATAGCCTTCAGCACATGAGTCCTACCATCCACCACGAATCATATCTCCATATCCTCCAATCACAGGGTAACCTCCTTCAAAGAATGTAGCCATTGCATCCCAAGTACTATGTCCACGTCACCCATGTTGACCACATGATAGTCTGCCTTAAACTCATAGTTGTTTAGGCGCAAAGGTAGATCTCACACCATCCTATCACAACGAAGAGTATATCCATTATCTACCTTAACTCTTAGGCCCTCAAACTCCTCAGTAATAAGTCCATGCCTCTCCACAAATTTTTCATCAATGAAATTATGCGTGGCACCTGTATCCAACAAAGTAATAATCTTTTGTCCTACCAAGACTCCTCGAAATCTGAAAGATCCCTCTCTTTGAATACTAGACAGATGTGCCTCCTGTAAATGTATCTCTGGAGCCTCTTTTTTCTCAGCACTATCTATCTCTTATTCACCCTCTACCTCATCAGGATCCTCATCAGGGTGCTCTGAGATGTCTGAATCTGAACCTTCATAATAAGCCCACATCACCCAGTTAGCTTTCCCCTTAGGCTTCATAGGACAATCATGACCAAACTCATAGGGACCTTTGCAAAAGAAGCATAGCTTCTTCCTATGCAGGTCATTAAGTGTTTCCTTATCACAAGGTGTAGCTAGCTTGTCTTTTGAGTCACTAACCTTCTCTTTACCCTTGCTGAATTCCCCTTTGTTATCTCTAAATGATGAAGAACCCTTTGAACTAAATTGGTTTGCTAGAGCTGCAAGTTCCATTTTACGGGCTTTCTTCATAGCTTACTATAATGTAGGAGGATCAAAGGCCTTTACCCACCCCTTGAGTGGTTCAGTTAATCCCTCTGTGAATAAAATGACTAGCCTCCTTTCTAAAATGTCAGGCACCATCACTGCAAGCTTTTGGAAGTCATTGATAAATTTTTCTAAGCCTCCTAACTATCTCAACTAGGCTAACTCCCAAAAATAAACTTCAGGATTTTTTTATCAAACCTTTCTATCAGTCTATCCACAAACTCTTGATAAGTGGTTACCTAATTATGTTGCAATGTGATCATGCCATGTGTCCACCAATCATGTGCTGCCCCATCTAAGTGTAAAGTGGCATACTTGAGTGCTTCAATTTCTGTCATAGTCTTTAGAGATAGGAAAGTATCCACCTTATGAATCCAAGAACGAGAAGTCATTTTTCTACTACCATCAAATGTGGGTAATACCAACTTGTTGGTGACTTCTTGCAACTCACTATGTTTATCTACTTGCTTCTGTCTGGCAGCTCTATAGTTCAAGTACCTATCAAATGTCCATCCATCCTATACATATTTTGGTAATGAATCCCACTCATTCCTTGCTTGTCGAAGTTCATCTACAATATTCATTACCATAGCATTAGGTGTGTGTGCTGGAGTTTCTTCTCTAAATGTAGGATGTGTGGGTCTATCAGCTGTTCCAGACTATGTCCTATGTTGTGATCCTGCCATGCTTCTATCATCCTGATCATGATTATTTCTCCTATTCTCCCCAATCAAATGTTGCATCATAACCATCATTTCCTGTGTACTTGCCTCTATTCACTATAGAAGCCTTTCTTGTTGTTGTAAAGTCTCATCATTTCGCACACTTCTGGATGGACTTTGAGAATGTCTCTCAGCCATATTCTTAGTTATGCTGGTTCCTTTGTAAACTAAATTAAATGGTGGCTGGGTAACCCTATCAAGCTGGTAGGAAACTGCTCTGATACCACTATAATGACCCTTACCAATAGGCCACTAAACAAACCCTAAATTTAATGCATGACTAAAGTATATTGTTGAAATAAAAGAAATAATAGTGCCAATGTATTCATTAATAAAAACCAAATGTTTTACAAATGATACGGAAAATTTGAGCACCAAAAAATTATGACATAGCACATTACAGAGAAACCCTAACTAGCTATATACAATTGAGAACTTGTTGCAACTACAGATTGAAATGAAGAACCTAGATTGATCAAATGGTGGAGATTGAATGCTGTAGATGATATGGTGAAAGTGCAACTCCACTAGAAACTCCAAATCAGCAATTAAGCACAAATGAAAGGACTAAAATATCCTTCCCACAACTGCAATAATTCAAGTGATCTTTCACACCCTCAAAATTGTGTACCAATTGAGAGTTTTCATTCTCAATGGCCAATTATGACTATTTGCAAAAACCCTAGGCTCCACAACGCACATAAGAAAAAAACAATAATAAGTCTCGATGATAGGCAATGAGCCCTCAATGTCTATTTATTCTTTTTTCTTTGATAGGTCGGCCTCCCTTTTTAATTTTTCCTCCACTTCTTCTAGCAACCTCTAGAAGCTTTTTTTTTTAAATTTAATTTATAAAGTTACCTTGTAATATATATATTTTAATTGATAACCTTATAATTAATTCCTCCCAAAAAATAAAAAAAATGGGACATTATATTTGTGATCCCTGTATGATGTTGTCATGTGCATTCATACTTGTAAAAAAAAAAAATTGGCTTTTATTTCATCCTTGTTTGCAAGGATCTCTGGGCAGGGCATTACAGATGTGTTTAAGGGATAAAATAAAATAAAATAAAAATATGTTTCTCTAGCTCAAGGTTTTGATGCTCTATCCAAGATAATCATAGACTAGTAGAACATTGCAATAATATTATGTCAGATGCTACTTTTAATGTGTTAAAGTGGACAAGAAAACTAATGCTAGCGAACTCTGCCTATCTTGGTTTCAAGTCTTTCATGGATTTATAAGCCATTCAAAAAAATTAAACCCAAATCATTTCACAATCCTAAGTAAATTTTCTTAAATCATATACAATTAAATTAAGCATGGAATCCATTAATCCAGGATAGAGGAAGTGTGACAATTGAACAAAAAAAAAAAAGAAAACCCTAGTTATCATATACTTTTCAATTTAGCTATGATTTGTAAATGGTATGTGAACACAAAGTTCAGACATTATTTAGAGAATTTTTATTACTCAACTTATGGTAGGGTTATGTCCATGCATCAGTAATAATAATAAACTTACACAAATTTAGTACCATGAGGGTAGAGGTTGTAGCCATTGTGCTCAAACATGTTCAATCTCAATGCATTTCTCAGTGGATAAGTAGGCCTTTTGTGAAGCATCTTGCATGATCTAACTAATTATTATGTGTTTGAAACTTAAATTCAGTAGTGTGAATCATTCGATTATAATTATGATCAATAAGTTTGTCAAGTTATTGAAAATGAGGATCACATTGGAAATGTGTTTAAAGATTTAATAGCCAAACACAACCTTAACATTGAACCTCAAAATCATCATACTTAATGCTTTACTACTACAATAAATGGATAGATAAATTGATAATTAACACACCAAATTTAAGAACAACACTAGAAATCATAGTATGAAGGGAACCTGTAAGTTTCTTGTTGCCAAATCTAGACTTCTTATTTTACTCACCCTTCCCCACTACAATGCCCTCCATTCCCTATATTTTATATATGATGATTTATAACTGACCTAATTTCCCTTACAAATGTGTAAAAAGCTATAGGTTAAAAACAAAAAAAGAAAGTAAACATACACAAGAATTTGTATTTTATGTTAGGAAGAGTTATAACCAAGGTGTATACGGTGTCATGTATATTATTGAAATCTAAATGTAAACATTTTTAAATAAGTAATTAACATGCTATCAATGTAGTTATCATATCTACTACACTATTACCAATTTCATCTCACATCAAAGAAAATACAAGGTTAGAGTAAATGGAAACATCAATTAATCATCAAATCCTAAGTGGTGTGTGAGCTAGGAGATCATCTTTTGCATCTCCTTCCAAGAGGCTAACCCTCTCTACCTCAACCACACTTTCATATACCAAACCCTACATCTAATTAATCACTCACAATGATTTTCATTAATAATCAAACATATAACATGACATGTGCATATCTCATAGAATTTAAATCATTAAAATAGCATACTTAAGAATGAGATAATCCAAAATTGATTCATATTAACCACATAGTTTCATGTAATATCATCATAACATGATAAGTATGGAACACGTCAATTCATCCATCAAAGTCATGCATTTAAGCTTGGAATGAAATATAAAGTTTTGTATATGAATTAAGTTAACAAGATTCATTCAACCTTAATCTAAGTTTGAGACAAAAATTTGATGAAGTCAACATTGGCTATTCACCACATAAACAATAAAATATAAGAATCAAAGAGTGAGACATGACATCCCTTCCCTCTAGGAAGAGAGATCATCTCGATGTCAAATCACAACAAAATAAGGACACACATCCAAAACCAATGTCTAACTAAAATGATGGAAGCTATACGAAAAGATGGGGAAAGGATTTCTATAAATCCTCCTCATCCTCCAAAGTGGCACTATCTATGCCAAATTGGTCCCATTGAACCTTGTACTTAAGGGTATCCCTATTTTGTACCCTAATGGTACCTTGCTAAATGATTTGGGTGGGTTGAACTGCCATCACCCCTAGATCATATACATGCAATGCATGTCAATCAAGCACATGAGATATGTCATGATAATATTGTAGACACCTAAATCTGATTACATCACTACATAATCTTAGTTAGTAATCTCATAAGACATTATTGATAATATTTCATATTTAATTAATTAATCATCATCCCCTAGTTAATTAATTAATTAAATTAACTATAGTCTAATTGATAAAATCAAATGATAATCAAAAAATTAATTTATCAATTAAATCCCCATTTCTCTATTAAATTAAATAAATGTCAAAATCTATTTAATTTAATCCCATATCTCCCTTTTATGGAAAAATAATTTAATAAATCATCCTTAAACCCTATCATTACCCCTAATCCAACCCATTTACTCATTAACCTCACTTAGCCAACTAATTAACCCATCCCATCAAAGCCAATTCACTTACCTCCTAAACCCCTTTCTAAGCTAAGCCTAATCTCCCTCCTAAACATGTGCACAACTTTAAACAAGGGTTAAGACTTCTTAACTCAAGCCAAAGTCAATAGTCTCCCTTATCCTCTTCCATTCCTATCCAAGAGGATTAATGGTTCTTACATGCCATAAATGCCCTTAAATGCCTCTTATATCCCTCTTACACACTCCTCCCGCATAACTCCCTTTGACCATCTATTTTGCCCATCCCCTCACACTCATCATCTTTGTGACAAGTGTCACTTCTTGATTGGATCCAAGCAAGCACAATCCATGTGCTCCCCTTTCAAGGCATCGTAGCCCCCCCTCACCATTCTTCTATTCCTACATCCTAACCATCTATCTCACTACCCCTTGGCCTATAAATAAAACCCTTTCCTCTCACAATCCATAATCTCCTAATGCAAACTTATAATGCCATATTGACTGCTACAACACAACCATTTCACACCCTTCCCATTTTAAAATTCATCCCCATGCATAACCACTTACCACTTGAAGCTTGAGCATATTAGAGCACATATCGATCTATATTAGGATACATCTCCATCATCATAGGCTATGCATTTGAGAATCTCACCATTCTTGGTCTTCTTTCCTCCATGATGTTTGCCTTAGTCTTATCGTAAGTATTAGTTTATTTTGTATTGTGAATTCTTTGTTAACCTTAGTATTCCATTTGCAACTACTAAAATAGGTGATACATTTTAGCACACCTAGTGGGACTCTACATTTAGGTCATTTTAATCAATTTGGCATTTACATTATCAACTAATAAAACTAACACATTGTGCTTATTTTGTATGTGTTAGGTTTTCTAAAAATTTTTGTAGGTGCCAAAATCTTCAACCAGGAAGTGTATGTTGAGATAATGGGTGTTACACACATTACATAATATTGTTATACTATATTATTTTATTTTATTATGTAATGTTGTACCTAGATGGGCATGCAACATGTACATATTCCCATTGGATATAGTTAATGAGTTGTAATGTAATATTGTGATAATATTTCATGTAATTATTTAATATTGGAGAAAAGAATTAAAATTTCAATATTAAATGTGGGGTCAATAGGTTAGGTAGCACATGGTTTATGTAATACCACTTGTTACTTTTGCAGGACTTGCTACTATATAAGCAGCCACAAGGGTACTTGTTGGTGTGAGAATACAAAAGGTAAAAAGACAAGAGTTGAGGGCAACAAGGCTTGATAGGTTAGCCAAGAGAGCATTTGTGAAAGTTGGAAGCATGGCATGGGATGTGTATAGATTCATGCTTGTTCACATGGATTGTTTGGTTGTGGCTATGGCATTGAAAGCTTCCATGGTTGTATTGCAATGGTATTTTTTGTTGAATAATAAATGTTGATGGATGCTTTTCAAGGCTAGATTTTTTCCCTCAATGAAGGTTTCCCAGGGTATATCTTGTGTCATATTTTTGTGGGTATGTTGACTATTCTCTTCCATGTACATTTTAATTGCATATATATATATATATATATATATATATATATATATATATATATATATATATATATATATATATATATATATATATATATATATATATATATATATATATATATATATATAAGATCTATTATGGGTTAAATGGAAATGGTTATATTTTTTGTTGCAAGTTTTCTTACAATTGGTATTAGAGCTAGGTTTTATTATTGTAACTCTAGATTGAATCCATGTGAAATGCATGAGAGGATAAAATAAAGGGCAAGATATATGGATGTTGTAGGTTGGTTATTGTAGATTTGAGGCTTTTGGGTTTGCTGTTATGATGGGATATTGGTAGATTCTGGGCATGTGAATTATTGGTCTATAATTTTTTTGGATGTTTGATTTAAATGAGGTTTTTTAGGGGGAGCTTGTAGAAATGACCTCCTAGGTAAAAATAGACCTTGCCATTGGATCTAGGTCAATGTTTCTATAAATTTTGTTACATAACATGCCCTAGTTTGGCCATATTTAGAGGAAAAAAAATATTTTTTTAGTTTTAGCTTGTGATGATCGTCAAATTTAATCATATCAAAAATTTTGACACAAAAAAAAAAAAAAAAATTTGTAGTGAAAATGGTAAAAAGACTATCTTAGTAAAACGACAATAACTTTCTCTCAGGATATCAAATTTTAGACTTCTTATAGGTGTTGAAAAGCTAATTTAGATCACTACAACTTGGTGTAGGTTTGATTCTATGATTTTGAAATTCCATCAATTTTTAAGAGTCCAAAATTTAGATTTTTTTTATTTTGAGCAAAAATTAGGGCATAACTTGGGCATATAGAGTCAGATTTTGGACTTCAAGTAGTCAACAAAAAGCTCTTGGAAAGCTCTATACATTGGTTCAAATTTGGTGTAGGTTTGATATGATTTATTTGGTGATATACAAATCTAAATAGTTTATGATATATATTGACTATGGTGACATAATGAGTTTATGACATTGTACATTTTTGAGATTTGTATTTGATGTCATTATATACCCTATTCATATTTCAGATTGGTCTCATGATGATATGGTTATCAATATTTATTTTGGATATGTATGATGACTTGTTGGGTCTACAAGTTGTACAATGTTGTAAGTGGTTTATACTTATAGGTTGCATTTATAGCTTGGTTATGGATTGTCTTTGCCCATTGATTTTTCATTATTAATGTATATTTAGATTAGTGGCTTAGATTTGGGTTGTCTATGACCTAAGTCACATGATTTGCTAGTTTTTTCATTCATGTAGAAGGGATGAGATGTTGTTAATAGGTACAATCATGGTGGAGGATTATGGTTGACTATTTTATGTTGACAGATTGGACACATTGAAAGTTAGATGCTTGGTTCATGGATCTGATCATGGTTCCATAGATTTTGGCATGACATGATTGGATATACAGGTACATCCTTGATGTTCATTGGCTTGGATTCCTAATTTGGTTATGATGGTATATCTTCTTGATTGAGGATCATGGTTATTTAATTTTATTTTGAAGATCTCATGATGTGCACTTTATTTTTTTGATGGTTTGATGCATTGGTTGATTCTTATGGTTAGAGAGTAGCTTTTCATCATGATGTTATGGTTATCTTGGATACACAACTTAGTGAGATCTTGTGATAGTGCAAGATTAGTTCAAAGTTTGGTTTGTATCTTCTTGGTTTGGAGATCTTGGTTTCACTTGGTATTAACACTTTGGTTGTGTGAGTGTAGAATTGGAGGACCTTCATGTAGGAGATGGACTTTATGATGCCATGGGTGACTTGGTACCATGGTTGAGTTGGAGTTGTTGGAATTGATATATTTATTGAGTGTTTATAGACGTTGTAGATTTGTCTTAGATCTTGTTGCTACAAAAGCATCTTTAAAATTTGTGTGGTGCACTTGTTATCTTCATGGTGTGTGGAGATGGTTGTATCTTAAGGACTCGTGGGGTTCTTGGTTTTCTTTATGGTGTGTGAAAATGGTTTCATCTTGAGGACTAATGGAGTTCTTGGTAAAGGTGTGGTTTATGCTTTATGGTTTCATTTTATGTCATGGTATACTCTTGATATGCATTTAGATTTTCAACAAGTTATAGTATGTTCATATGAAGCATGTTATTTCTTTGGTTGAGATGGTTAAATCATGTTGTCATTTTTATGTTCCTTAGACCATGGTTGGAACTTTGGCAATGATCTTTGTTTAGTTTCTAGGTACTAAGTATATGATCATAAGTTGGAGATATTGATATGTTTTATTTGAAGTTGACATGCATTTATTGGTTACATGTGCTCATGGATACTTAAAGATGGTGGTGATATTGATTTCTCTTGGATTTGAGAAGTATTTGTTAGGACAGTTATTTGGTTTCAACAGGAAGTCCAAGGGACATTCACCTGATATGGACTTGAGAGGAGATTGTTCTTATATGAGTCTTGGTTGGAGACTTGGATATCTTATAAGCATTCTCATTCCCCACTCTTGGTCTACTTGGTTGTCTACTACTTGAGAGGTATAGCCCATTATTTCTCTTAGGTGCATTATGTTTATACTTGTCTTTCATGGATATGGATCTTGAGCTACGGTACATGAGTTAGTTCTAGAGGGTTCATTTGAAAGATTTTTTAACATTGGTTATCTCCATATGCATATGTTGTTATGCTAGTTGAGTTTTGGAGATGGTTTTATATTGGGCATATTCTTTGGTTTAGGAATGGTTTATGAGTTTGATCTTCTTATAAGAGGGTTACATCCATGATTAGTTATATGGTATGGTTTGGGTGTTGTTGATGCTTCTTATTTGGGGTTGAATGATGGAGATCATACTTGCACAATTTACATCTAGAGGTGTGTGTAGAAGGACATGATGTAGGTTATGATTTGTATAGTTTCTCTCTGGTCTTGGTTATCTTCCTGGATGTTTGATTTTGTTTACATTGGATTTGAGATTGATTAGAAATTGTGATTACTGGTTTGTGATCATGTGTGTCATGTGAGAGATGACATGGTTATTCATTTATCTCTTTCCTCTATTGGTTGTGGAGAGCTTGGGAGACCATTGAAGATTTTTTATAAGAGTTTTTCTTGCAAGTTATTGGTTTATAAGTTGTAGATCTGCTTGAGACTACATGGATTCACTTCTTTGAGATGTTGTGAGTGGATTGGTTATAGATTTGACATTATCTTTTGTAGCAGGAGCTTCTTGGTATAAATGTGACAGGTATTTCTCTTGAGGCTTGTGATTGCAAGTTACAGATTGAATATTCACTTGGTATACCTTTGGAGGTATGGATAGTTGGATGTGTTTGGCACTTGTTGTGGGTGCTATTTCAGCTATGGATATTTTGACAACTAAAAATATATGTGATTACCTTTGGATTAGGTTGGCGTGCTTGGAATTTCAGTTGGTAGAATATTTTATGATCTTCTAATGTGACGAGTTGGGTGGCTTTCTCTTTGGATGGTTTCTATGTATGTCCAGTGGTAGTGGCATAATAGGAGGTGAGATCATTCATGTTTGAGATGTTAAATACTTTGATTTTGTTGTAGGTACTAGGATGGGGCACTTGGTGTACTTTGATCCATATGGTGGATGTGCTAGGAGGGATTGTTCCCTTGTTCATTTATGTGGCTATAGTTTGACCCTATGTAATGTATACAAAAAGTTGGAGATTGGTGAGCTAATGGGTGTTGCACACATTACATAATATTGTTATATTGTACTATTTTATTTTATTATGTAATATTTCACCTAGATGAATGTGCAACATGTAAAGATTCCCATGGGATATACTTAATTAGTTGTATTGTAACATTATGATAATATTTCATATAATTATTTAATATTAGGGAAAAGAACTAAATTTCCAATATTAAATGTGGTGTCGATGGGTTAGGTAGCACATGGATTATGCAATACCACTTAGTCATTTTGTGGGACTTGCTACTATATAAGCAACCCCAAGGGTAGTTGTTGGCATGAGAAAACAAAAGGAAAAAATGTAAGAGTTGAGTGAGACAAGGCTTGATAGGTTAGCCAAAGGAGCATTTGTGATGGTTGGAAGCATGGCATTGTAATACCCCAAAATTGGCTCATTGCCATTTCAACCAATTCTAGTCTATTTTTAATCAATCCTAAGACCTATTCTAATAGGCAATCCTTATTCGGCTACTCGCTACTTGACTTAATTGTCAGATGCAGAAAACTCAAATCTGCATTCATCATACTCTTTATTTAATTCCTATAGTATTGACTCATATTAGTCACATTAAACCTATTGATTAATATTTAATTTAATTACTGAGTATTTATACTTTAATTAAATTAAATCATATCCTAAGGCTAATGTACTATGGAATTAAATTTATTTAATTTAATAAATGTGCCTATTTTAATTAATTAAACAAAAAAATTTAATTAAATAGAGAAAGCTATTTCTAATTAATTAAATGAAGTTATTTAATTAAATGGGAAGTCATTCCTAATTAATTAAATGAAATTATTTAATTAAATGAGAAAAGCATCTTTTATTAATTAAATAAAATTATTTAATTAAATGAAAAAGGTAATTACGAGAGCATATATTATCTTATTAAATTAAATTTGGAAGAGAATCTATGATGCGTCATAAGATTCCTCAACCCACTTAAAGCCAAGAATCTATGACGAGTAAGTCAAACAGGGGCATGCGTAAGAGGTAATAATGACTTCAATCCTCACCGTTGATTGAAATTGATCTCAACCATTGATGGATTCTAGGAAAGTCTATTTAAGAGACCCTCCTCCCTTCATTTCAAAAAAAGGATGAATTGATTTGCTATTGGATTGCTGTTGAAATTCATGCTCACTTACATTTCTTGCATGCATTCTCATTCTTAGTTTGATCTCATTTTAGTTTAATCATGCATATGCTTAATCTAGTTTACTTTATTTTTTCTTAGATTACATTGCATCTTTCATTCTAGATTAATCTGCATTCTCATATAGATTAGTTGTACTTTCTTACAAATCCTTCATTCTTAGAGGGTCTGGTTGCTTAAACACCTCGAATCTAAGGATATCTGATAAGCAATTCCCTTTAGATAGAAGGCAACAGGTCACTTTGCAGGGCTGATTTTTGGATGAACAATCCAATATTCATTTCGGGATGAATCCGCAAACAATGACCATGTTGAAGTGTCTGTGAGGTTCAAAGGCCCACATTTTAAAGGTACATTTTTGGCGCCCACCGTGGGGCAACCCACCTTTGCTTGCTAGTTTTTGTGCAGATCTATTTGTAGACTCAAAGAAACCCTAGATTTGAAAGATTTTCTCATATCTTTCAAACGGATGCGTATTTTGATCTAAAATTTTTTTTCAAGGCGGCGATATATCCAAAAAGCTTTGGTCCAATTTTCAAACTTTTTCGAAACGTTTTCAAGCTTTTATGATATTTTCTTCATTTTTCATAAAAAATCATTTTTAGGTGTAAATCAGCACATTTTTAGAAAAAATTTACAGTTTCAAAAAGCTCTTTAAATTTTAAATAGAGTTGGTTCTTTGTGTTTCAATTTTAGAGGTCATATTATGGGTCAATAATTCAATTTGCAAAAACTGGTCTATTTTGACAAAACAACTCCCTAGGGCACAAATTAAAAGATCTTTTCAAAAATTTTGCATTTTTGGAAAGATCTCTAATTTTTGACAGGGGTTACTTTTTTGTATTTTGAGTTTTGGATCCGAATTCATATCATGTAGATCTTATCTTTATGACTAAGTCAAAAATCAATTGAAAAAAAAAAGGCATTGAATGAATAGTTTGCATTTCATTTTTACAATGAATCAATGCATAATGTGGGCTTTCATTTGGGTTACTTGCTGATTATCATCACTCTTAAAAATTAGATTTTCAGATCTAACCTTGATTTTGCATGAGTTGACATATATTGCATTCATGAGTTTGTTGCTTTGTTCATTGCGAGCGAGCGATCAAGTGTAAACGAAAGGTACAACAAAGAAAAGACGCGTTGCGAGGATTACTAGGTAATTTCTTTTTTTTACTAATAACACTTCATTTGGAGCTAAAATGAACATCTCTTGTGTCAAGCTTGTGTGTGTATTTCCTTTCATGTTCTCATTTTACAACACATGCATAATTTGATACTAGGTTGTGATCTCCATTAGTTTCCATTTAGCAGGCTTGGTTACTTGTGATAGATCTAATTAGCTATCTTGGGTTATTGGACTCACTAATCCACCAACCCCTCATTCCACCCTATGGTTGCAAGCTCAACACCACGTTAAATAGGGGAGGGGTCTACAGGATAGAAGCATTAAATGTTCCACTAGGCAACCCTTTTGTGCTTTTTAGAATTCACTAGTTTCTAAGTTGTGGACTCATTTTGGCTTGTGTGAGGGGTTAAATATTCCACATATTTGGACTCACCTCACATTATTTAAAGTGTTAAGTGTACCACCTTGTGCTCTTTGGTTTCTTTTGGATAGATTTACTTTTGGGAATTAACATCTGTACACACATAGTAATTAGGCCTCATGAAAACTATTCGTGGATCTTGAGAGAGTGGGTTCCTAGTGAAACTCCTCTCTATGATGGATTCCTTGTAGGTGGGGAGGATACTTTGAGCATCTCGTAGATAGATGAATCTTCAACTTGTTGATTGAGGCATCCTTTCGCCGGAGAGGTTGATAGATCACTGGGAGTTGATATCATAGATCTTTAAGAGATACTCTTAGTTTAGCGTGTCAGATTAATCTGTCTGCTTTGATTGGGCTAAAAGTGAAAAGGTGTCAAAACCTTGGATCTAGAAGCTAAGTCCCCTTTTGGTACACTATTGTGAGTTAGTCACCTTTAGAGAGGGTTAACCATAGTAGACAATCCCTTTACAGAGCAAACTGCATTGACGGAACCTCAAGCAGTAATAGCCATTTTTGCCATGGTAGTGACAACCGCTATATAAATGTCCTTGTGGATGAAATCTCCATGGGTGTGGTTCATTGTGGGTTGTCAGATCTCTCCATCAGCTCTTGAAGATTAAGTTCTCAGATTGTGTCAAAACCTCGGTGCGCCGGGATTGGAGGTCACCCCTGTGAGTCATAAAAGTTGCAGAGTCAAACCATTACTAAAAACCTTAGAGAGGCCAAACTTTTTCATTTTCTAGGAATGTGTGCAATGATTGCAAAACTTTTTGAAAACATACACAATTAGCTCTCTTAGGGATTAGCACAAACTAATTCACTTGATTGTTCATGTGTAAAGTTGCTTTTTCCCTTGCTCATTATTTTCAGACGTGCTTGATATCACCTGCTTGCTATTCTACGTGCCTATTTATCTGCCTGGTTACTAAAACGAATCAACAATTTGTCCAAAACTATTTGAAATCTTCAAAGTCTTTTCAAAATCCAGTTCAGTTCAGTCTAGTTTCCATTTTTGCACATAGTTTGCAAACTTTTGTGCGAATACTTATTGTCCTACTACTTCTTCACACAGCTTTGTCCAAGTTCTCATGCAAATAGTTGCACATCTCCATGTGAGATCTTTATGCTATCCAAGTTAACCTTGCACTACTTTGCGTGGCTTACATCACATCCTCGTGTGAAATCTTTATGCTATCTAGAGTCTTTGCATGACCCTGTGTACTTTCTCATGTGCCTTTCAGAGGATCTTAACGTGAGATCTTGAGTCTGAACTGTCAAGTTAGTCTATTAGAGCTATTTGTGCTCTGTACCATGTTTGTTTCTTGCATCAGTTTACTACTTCTCTATCTAAAAACAGTTTGAAATAGTGACATCCTTCTTAGCTAATGACTTTTGATCCATACTTTAACTAGTCTTGTCTCTCAGTTATCTTGCTCTTGTCCTTTAGTGCTTTGTGTACTCTATGTTATGATAGTCATAATCTTTGGCTGTTCTAGCCTTCAAATCAGACTATTCATGCCTTAGTATACAACACTCTTATCTTGTCTCATTCAGACTAAGTTCTAGTGTGGTCCTTGTCTAAGCTTCTTCTTTTTGTCATTGTCTATGACTGTGGCAACTTGACTTATGTTCTAAAACTTGGCTGTCACTACTTGAAACATAGTACATCAAAATGGCTAACAGAAAATGTGCTAAATCCAATATTCCTAGTGAGGAAGAAGGGATTCTAATTACAAACATGAAGAAACAAATTGAAACGATAAGTGCTCAACTTCAAATACTAAAAGAAGAGGAAAACATATCATCGAACAAATTCTCTTTGAGAGAAATTTTCCCTTTCTCCTATGAAAACCAAAAATCACATTCTTGTGATCTTGAATCCAAGACATCTGAGAACATCTCACATACACCCAAGAAATCTAGGAATATCTTTGAAAATAAACCTTGGGAACCTAAACCAAAGTGTGACTTCACACCTTTGAGAAAATCTTATGAATTAATCTTGGAAGAACTTCTTGAAGAAAAACTCATTACTTTACCTAAGCTCACTTTGGAGGGAGTTTCCTTTATGAGTAACTATTGTGTCTATCATAGACATAATTTACATAAAACTTCCCATTGTAAGGAGCTGAAAAACAAGATCCACGATCTCTTTGACAATGGTATAGCTCAAAAATCTAAGCTCTCAACTACTAAAGATTATACTCTCAAGAAGGATCAACCTCATGAAACCATGTCTAATAATGGTTCAAACACAACTTCTACTTCCTCCAACATACATCCACTTTCTCAATTGTCCAATCTTTCCAACACATATTCACCAAAAGAACTCACTACTCCCCCAGTTGACTATGTGGACCCTCAAGGACTACCTTTAAAGGAAACTCAAGCTAATCTTAACTTAGCTGCAAACCTCTCCCATACTACACAAAGCAAAGATCCAAAACCTCCATGTGTTGCTCCTCCTATTATCCTCAATCCAACTATTCCTCCATTGTCCCTTCAAGAGCCTGTTATGGAGACTCTAGAAATATATTCGAGTACAGATTCAGATACTCCCTCATCCTTGGATTTGGTTTCTTGTCAAGAGTACCACTTAAATGATGAAGAAACAAATGTTGATCAAGACCAAGATTCCTTCATCCCCTTTCAAGTCTTCCAAGATCTTGTGCCTCCATCTCAAGAGCCACATAGTCCTCCATCTCCCATGTCATGCACCTCTATTAAGCAAGATCAAGATGTTCCTTCCACCATCCTTAAGGAGATTACAAAAGACCAAGAGAAGGATACTTTTCCTATGTTACCCAAATTCCTTTTGAAGAGAAAAGTGTTCCCTCGCTCTCCTATTCTACCTCGCTACATTCACTTCCAAACTATGCTCAAGCTTTAGATACTCTCGTCAAAGGTATTGCTCCTATAATAGTTATTCATAAATCTATTGATGACTTTGGTCATATTTCTCACTCTAAAGATGTTGATATCCCTACTCATCATCCATTCACATCTTCTAAATCTATCCTTGGTCCCTACCCATCCAAGCTAAAACATTCAAGTCTTCCATCCATATTGGGACCTTATGTTCCTCTATCTCATATTGCCACTACTAGCTCATTACACATTCTTCCTACCCTACCCCAAGATCAACAAAGATGCACATACTTGAACTCTTCACATTCACCTTTCCATCCAAACTAGTCATATTGGCCTTATTCATCCACAATTCCCAAGTTCTTTGGAAGCAATCTGGATGATCAACTCAAACACAAGCGCATGAATCCATCCTCAAAAGTTCACTATGTCTCCTCTAATCGACATGTGAAGGTCAAGAAGGAAAAAAGAAAAAAGAGACCACAAAGGTCCACTATTCAAAGAGCTCAACCAAAGAAAGTATGGGTTCTTAAATCTATTGTTGAAGAAATGCATTCCAAAGCATTGAATGAAAAATCAAAAGCTATATGGATTCCCAAGTCTCTTTTGAAGGACTTGAATATTGAAAACAAATCAAAGTTGACATTCAAGCTTCTAAAGGTTTCCACTCCATCTCCTTCCCAACATCTTCCTAAAAAGGTTTCAAAACCTTCTACTCCACCCCTCTCCAAAATGGCTTTGCTACCTCATATATCTAAGCCTCAATCTATTTCATCCATATTTCCTCCATCATTCCACTACCCTTCAAGGTGTGTGTCAATGTTGATCTTGCCTAATATCTCACCCACCCTCATGAGATTCTCTAAATCTTATGCCTGCCTTCCATCATTGCTTGTTTCAGTCTTCCAAAATGATCCATGAGCATCCAGAGGTATAAGGGCAATCCTGTGTCACCCAAAAAAATGTACTTAGACTTAGTTTCTATTTCATGTCTTTACATTTTTGGATACCCATTTGGGTCAAATAAAGGTTCCAACTCTCACAGTTCAACTATCAGTGTGCTAGAAAATCTCAAAAAAATAGGAGCATGCAATTTGGCCATCATTTTGGTGACCTAGAAGGTGTGAATTGGCCAGATGAATGTAATTGTGATTTAGAGCATTCCAAAAAAATAATCAGGTCAAAAGGCCCCACGGTTTGAAAGTTATTGCAGTTTTTCGAGTTTTGGAGACCTCCTAAGAATTCTTCAAAGTCAGGTTAGGGGCATTAAATGATCTCAAAAAGGGTTGAAAAATGGGGGATGAGCAAAGCTGGTCCATAGGGCTATAGATAGCTTCAAGATCTTTCCAAAAATGTAAACGGTTCGTCAATTAGAGCTACGGTTCAAAAGTTATGCCTCTCAGAAGTTCGGTTACCATTTCTAGATTCTTCTAGATTTGTGCCAACTTCTACCACAGCTTTCGAAACCTTCTATTTGGTTAGTGGAAGCCTACTAGCACTTTCTAGAATGTACTCCTAGTCCTTAACCCTCCGAGGTCTATTTAAGGAGATTTTTGGCATTGTAAAAGGCAGTTCGGAGTGGAGTTTGAGAGGAGGTACTGTAAGGAGAAATTATCTCTAAATTTATGCTACTGTAAGCCCTTAGGGCATGTTTTGAAGTTTATTTTCTCTGTACTATTGTACTAGCTTATTTTCTCAGTTAATATAATTTTCCCTTTCTATTGTGTCCATTTTGTTCTTGGGTTGTGTTCCCATCACAAAACCAATAACCTTATCCTCCATCTACCTCTCATTTTTCTATCATTTCGCTTCCATTACCTTATCAGCATCTTTGAGTGTACCTTGCTATGGCCTTGGCTTATCATAACTTATCTTTCTTATAGGATCACTATTCAAATTGAAGAAGGCTTGAATTCTTTCCAAAAACTCTAAAAATCAAAAAAAAAAAAAGTGCCTCGGTGAAAACCTGGAAACAGGCACCTTGGTAGCAAAAGTAAAGATAAATAAATCCGTCCTATGGTGAAAACCACTTCTTGTGGCACCTTGGATAAGTACCATGATGAAAACTTGGTAAACAGGCGTCATGCATAATTCTTCCATCCATGACATCCTATCATGATCTTGCTTATCCTTCAAATGTCCTCATTACTGAAGTCATTCACTCATAATCTCCATAACAAGCTTTGTTATCCTATTCAGTTAACCCTTTGGTCTTGATCAATGAAAGAAAGAAGAAAAATCAGTTCTTAGCAATCCCTTGACATGGTCATTTTCTTTGGTTACTTACACGATACCCTTCATTACACCATGAGCTTATATCATTTTCCCTAGCTTGGGTAATCTTGTGAAGGCTTTCCTTGAGGGTAACATTCACTGCTTCATATTCTCTGTCTATCCATCTCTGCTTATCCACTTGCTTGCTACTACATCTCATCTTACACCTTGCTAGACACTAGAACAAAATCAAGGTGATCCTTCTTGAGAGCTAGTAATCTTTAAAAAATCCTAAAAATTGGAAAAAGTCTTGAAAAAATTGTTACCCTGGTGAAAACCTAGCAAATAGGCACCTTGGTAACACCAAAAAAAGAGAAAAAGAAAAAGAAAAATACAAAAAAAAGAGAAAAAAGAGAAAAATACAAAAAAAATTGAAAAATAGAAAAGCGCCATTGGTGAAAACCTGAAAACAGGCATCATGGTATCAAAAAAAATTAAATAAATAAATAAAATCTTGCCAAGAAGGTGAAAACCTGGTAAACAGGTGCCTCTTGTTCCCAATGCTCCATGTTGAAGCGCATCTTCTGGCTATTCTATACCGTCACTTTCACGCTTTTGCTTTCCTACTTTTCCTACTCATGTATCCATGGATTGAGTCTTGTCCCAGCTCAGGGGCATCCCCCCTTAGTGTCACTCTTTTCGAGGTTCTCCTCATAGAATCTCTTTCGTGATAGTCACCAGTTGTTTCAACTGCGTCTACCTACTATCACTAGTGTCACTCTTTTTGAGGTTCTCCTCATACAATCTCTTTCGTGATAGTCACCAGTTGTTTCAACTACGTCTGCCTACTATCGCTAGTGTCACTCTTTTTGAGGTTCTCCTCATAGAATCTCTTTCGTGATAGTCACTATTTGTTTCAAACTGTGTCTACCTACTGTCGCTAGTGTCATGCTTTTCGAGATTCTCCTCATAGAATCTCTTTCGCAATAGTCACCAGTTGTTCCAGCTATGTCTACCTACTGTTGCTTAGGTCACGTCTCTAGCTTCATTTATGGAAGATCTCTATTGCGTCAGTCATCGATCGTTCTGGCTGTGTCTGTCTATTGTCCCCCAGTCCTCTTTAGGTTCTTCATCATGAAGATTCCTCTTTGACATCAGTCACCAGTCGTTCTGACTATGTCTGCCTACTGTTGTCACCTTACTAAAGAGATTTCTTTCGAATGTATTCTGGACATTAGCACTTGACATCAATCCCAAAACATTGAACTCAAAATTGATGTACTTGTTTGGATATGCTGAGCATTTTCTTTGTTTTCTTTGTTTTGCTTTATCATATCTCCTCGAGTAACTCAATGATGTCATCTTCGACTAGAGAAGTAATGACTGGGGGCATGATCTTTTTCTTTGCTTGTTGTTTGCGGTTTAGTTCCAATAAGTTGATCTACTCCTATAAAAGGGGTGTCCACTATAAGAGCGTCCATCTCATATTGGATGGCCGTGTGTACCTCAACTCCTTTTATAAGAATACATCAATAACGTTGGTGCTTCTCCTTGTTTGTTGGAGTGAACTCTTCATGCTACAATAAATACTAATACTCATCCTGCTAAGTGAACGTATGGGTCACTGCGAGTATATCTAGCACACTTTTGTCTCAGGTCATGAACGTAAGGGTCATTGTGGACAGAATGAATACTAAATACTTAGCATAAGAAAGATCTCCCGTGTGTTTGGTGTGCCTGTTACGCAAGCAACATTCAGGTCATCCTAGCATTTATGCTTTGATGCTTATGTTAACTTGCTACATTAAAAGGGACAAATGTTCTGGTCATTCTGGCTTCTTGTGCCTCGAATGAGTACATTTAATCTTGACAAACCGATAATGTATGTTATATTCATATTTCAATGATTGCAATGTCAGTGGGAATTGTATAACCTACGAGCTTTGTTAGATATCCAGTGATGATAAATCATCGAGGCTTGGTAACCAGACCTAGGGTTGTATCTAGTTTAAGGTTGCATCTAGCCTAGGGTTGCATTTAATATAGTCTTACATTACATACTTCACTTGTATAAGCATGCGATTCAATTGCGAATCTACTTTCACCTTCTCTGATGAGGGATTGTTGATCTCTTAAAAGTATCATGTTCTTCACGACTGCACAAATGATCAATTAATCACTCTTTTGGCTACTTTGGCTACTTAGAACCCATTTTTTTTTGGGATCGAATTCGAAATCTGACACACCTAAGTGCCTCAAAAATGTGTTTTAAAATTTTGGCAACCAATGCGATCGAATGCTTGTGCAGCTCAAATCTTTCTGATACTTTATGATTCTTGGAATCCTTTCAACTTTACATTCTCAATATTTTCACAATTCATTCTGAAAATAGTCAACTTAAGTCAACTATGGCTGAATCTGGTCAACTTTTGGTCAAACTTGGTCTTTTGGATCTCGAAATCACTTTGGATCAATCTCCAAATTTCTTCAGATCATTTATGATCTCTTCATATTTCCTCAGATCATTCTGATCTCTTCAATTTCTTCTACTCATTCTGATCTCTTCATCTTTTCTTTAGATCATTTTGATCTCTTCTACATTTTGTTGAATCTCAACTTTGATATACTGCTTCACATCATATTTCTAGTGTCATCTTTCGATTTCGCTCTCGAGGAGGCAGGATGATCACATCATTGAATACTTATTGCTTGGGGCATCTTGTTCCTACCTTATGTCCTTGTCACTTGGGGTATCTCATCACTCGGGGCATCTTGTTCCCTTCTATTTGGCATCTTTGCTATATTTCTTATCTTTTCATCAATTGATCAACCTTATAATAGCTCCTCTCAGAGTTCGATGGACAGGTATTGGGACAGTCTAAACCCTAACTCCTGAGGATCAAGCCTTGTTCTGGGGATGATTCTACGACTCATGATTAGACTTTGTTATCTTTTAGCAATCTCAGGTATCTAGGTGTTCTATTTGGATCCTTGAAGGTTAAGCTCCGTTCTGGAGATAATCTTCTAAATGCTTTCAATCTCAGGTATCTAGGTGTTCTATCTGGGTCCTTGAAGGTTAAGCTCCATTCTGGAGATAATCTTCTAAATGCTTTCAATCTCAGGTATCTAGGTGTTCTATCTGGATCCTTGAAGGTTAAGCTCCATTCTGGAGATAATCTTCTAAATGCTTTCGATCTCAGGTATCTAGGTGTTCTATCTGGATCCTTGAAGGTTAAGCTCCATTCTAGAGATAATCTTCTAAATGCTTTCAATCTCAGGTATCTAGGTGTTCTATCTGGATCCTTGAAGGTTAAGCTCCGTTTTGGAGATAATCTTCTAAATGCTTTCAATCTTAGGTATCTAGGTGTTCTATCTAGATCCTTGAAGGTTAAGCTCCATTCTGGAGATAATCTTCTAAATGCTTTCAATCTTAGGTATCTAGGTTCTCTGCTTGGATCCCTTAGGATTAAGCTCTATTCTAGAGATGGTCCTTAAAAGCTTATCAATTGGTCTCTGTGTCATCAATTACAGAACCAATCTCATCCTCTTGATTTTCGCATCATGCTTTTCTGATTTTCTTTGAATTGAACGTGTTGCTTGCACATTCATTCAAAGAGGGGGAAAATGTAATACCCCAAAATTGGCTCATTGCCATTTCAACCAATTCTGGTCTATTTTTGATCAATCCTAAGACCTATTCTAATAGGCAATCCTTATTCGGCTACTCGCTACTTGACTTAATTGTCAGATGCAGAAAACCCAAATCTGCATTCATCATACTCTTTATTTATTTCCTATAGTATTGACTCATATTAGTCACATTAAACCTATTGATTAATATTTAATTTAATTACTGAGTATTTATACTTTAATTAAATTAAATCATATCCTAAGGCTAATGTATTATGGAATTAAATTTATTTAATTTAATAAATGTGCCTATTTTAATTAATTAAACAAAATTATTTAATTAAATAGAGAAAGCTATTTCTAATTAATTAAATGAAGTTATTTAATTAAATGGGAAGTCATTCATAATTAATTAAATGAAATTATTTAATTAAATGAGAAAAGCATCTTTTATTAATTAAATAAAATTATTTAATTAAATGAAAAAGGTAATTACGAGAGCATATCTCATCTTATTAAATTAAATTTGGAAGAGAATCTATGATGCGTCATAAGATTCCTCAACCCACTTAAAGCCAAGAATCTATGATGAGTAAGTCAAATAGGGACATGCGTAAGAGGTAATAATGACTTCAATCCTCACCATTGATTGAAATCGATCTCAACCGTTGATGGATTCCAGGAAAGTCTATTTAAGAGTCCCTCCTCCCTTCATTTCAAAAAAAGGATGAAT
Organism: Cupressus sempervirens; assembly: GCA_028749045.1. Taxonomy (NCBI): domain Eukaryota; kingdom Viridiplantae; phylum Streptophyta; class Pinopsida; order Cupressales; family Cupressaceae; genus Cupressus; species Cupressus sempervirens. The sequence goes on along the minus strand of CM053791.1, from coordinate 649,404,281 downwards.
TGATTTGCTATCGGATTGCTGTTGAAATTCATGCTCACTTACATTTCTTGCATGCATTCTCATTCTTAGTTTGATCTCTTTTAGTTTAATCATGCATATGCTTAATCTAGTTTACTTTATTTGTTCTTAGATTACATTGCATCTTTCATTCTAGATTAATCTGCATTCTCATATAGATTAGTTGTACTTTCTTACAAATCCTTCATTCTTAGAGGGTCTGGTTTCTTAAACACCTCGAATCTGAGGATATCTGATAAGCAATTCCCTTTAGATAGAAGGCAACAGGTTGCTTTGCAGGGCTGATTTTCGGATGAGAAATCCAATGTTCATTCCAGGATGAATCCACATATAATGACCATGTTGAAGTGTCTGTGAGGTTCAGAGGCCCACATTTCACAGGTACAAGCATGGGATGTGTGGATTCATGTTTTTTCACATGGATTTATTGGCTGTGGCTATGACATTGAAGGCTTCCATAGTTGCATTGCAATGGTATTTTTTGTTAAATAATACATGGTGATGAATTCTTTTGGAGGCTAGGTTTTTTTTCCCTCAATGAGGGTTTCCTAGGGTATATCTTGTGTTGCATTTTTGTGGGTATGTTGTCTATTCTCTTGCATGTAGATTTTAATTACATATATATATTTTAGATCTATTATGGGTTATGTGAAAATGGTTATATTCTTTGTTGCAAGTTTCTTTATAGTGCACTCTCAACCACCTAATCAGCTTCTTGATAAATGATCTTCAAAACACACAATATTTGCAAACCCACAGCTACAAATTTACAAGGACAAACCAATGCGATTGTCAACCTAAACAAGTAGGAATGTGTTTATCATGAGCCTTCATTACCACGTGGCATCAAAAGCACTCTCTAAAATTCCTGTGGACTAGTCCTCCCATGGGAATGCAAGTTTTTACTAATAGGTTCACTGTAAAAACCTACGAGAATGCTCAACCAAAATAGTCAAGCCCAAAAATCTAGTTTTATCTTTCATCCTCAAACTCGTAGATACACACTTCAATGTGAATGTCATCCTAAAAAATTGCAAGATTGTGCTATCGCTAGATTAATTTTTTTCCCATGGCCCACCTTCTCCTCTTTTTCACAAGTTTATGCACCATGATCCTACATTTTTTGACTTATTTCCTGTGCTAAAGGATCACAGGTTGACATCCATAGGTTCACTAGTTTAACTAATCAATCAGCTCTATTTTCTAACTTTTCCTTTTATAAGAGTAGCTTGCTAGAATCCTAATAGTTCACTTTTTGTAGGGTTAATCCATAGGAATGTTAAAACTAATTCTCAAATTCTTAAGCATAAAACTTTCAATATTTCAATGGAATGAATTCTTACATTTTTAAACATGTTTTTCATTGAGATAATTGCTTAGATAAAAAAAATCTTGATTATTGAAATACTGTAAATGAACTAATACAGTAAACATTTAGTTTCTAGTGTGAATGAACATTATGTTGTAAACACTTCAACTTTGGGCTTAAAATTAGTAAAACTCAATCTTGAATGCACTAAGGCTAATTTATTATTAATCCCATCTTTTTCAACACTTTCACTCACTCAATTTCCTTTTATTGATGCAATTTCTTATTGTCTATATGCTTTTGGATTCAATTGTGTTAGGATTTTTACCATCAACATTTCAAATCACACTACGTGATCCATCATCAGGATGAAGAGCATGAGCAACACAACAAAGTAGATTGAGCATGAGCATGAGCATGAGAAATTTCTTATGTTGATCATTGCTATAAGTTGGAAATGAAAAATATATGTTAATCACATGTGTTTCCAAAGTAGCTATTAAGATACACTAGCACCCAATTTAGAAATGAACCAAGTGCCTTTTGTATCTTGAGATTGTGGTATTTAGCACATCTCCATCTTCTCTTCTTTTTCAAATTAGAAGCTTTAAATAAATGACACATGTACCAAAGATGTTAGTAAGATTATTCACAAAAACCTAGGAGTGCTTCTAGAGAATTCATCCACCTTTGGGAAGCATGCCCCCTTTGGTGAGAAGCTTAAATCAGTAAATAATTTGGCTAATGTATAAATGAAGGGAAGGGTAAACTTTCTCACTCCATCAAGAAAGTTAGGGTGGTGTGTTTCTAAAGGTAGCCTGAGGTGGTAAAATTTTCCCATGATTTTAACATGTCTAGAATATATTTTTAAGTATATCACATACATAACAAATGAGTGGTTGACTTCATAAACCTAATTACGAACCAATTTAGTAGCTAACCTTTTATCCTTGGTGTATTATTCACTGTGCAAGAGAATATAAGGCTTCTCTAAAGTTACCTAACATATGTGTTTTCCCTAGTAGAGGCATAAGGCTACTTGGGTTTCATCTCCAAGATTCATTGTCTCTATAGAAGGGAGGCTTCTATTTGTCATACCTTGAAGGATCTCTAATGTGTAATTTTTTTGATCAACTCTTGTATCAAATCACCTCTTTGATTAGAGGGAAATATCACACTAGATCTAGAAAACATCAAGATAGGCACCTCTCGATAGGCCTAATCAGTAATATACTGAAACCAAAATCACTTCTAAGTAGTCTTGAACTCAGTCTATACTAGTGACTCGGTAGACATTGTGCAACTTGGCTTAAACTAAATCACTTGTTTACAATGCCAATACTTGGTAAGCAATATCACCTTGAGCTCGGTATAAATTGAATCAATTGGTTAACACAGAATGGCTCGATTAACATTGGATTCACATCACATGAACTACAATCTTGGTAAGCACTGTATTGCTCGATAACCATTGATAAACTCAACATCAACTAAAATGTATGGTTTACACTGCTAGTCTTCATATTAACTGAATATACTCAGTAACCACTAGCATTTGTCCAAAGGACTTGGTAGCAATTGAAATGCTTGGCAACAACTAAAAATGGTACAATGAGCTAGGTAACCATATACAATCTGAATAAATGTGTGTCACTAATAACAAACTTGTTTGATATGTCAACAATCTCCCCCTTTGGCATTACTGACAAAAACGCTTATCAACCAAAATTGAATTTAAAAAGATTCTTGAATATATTTTAGCCATCACGTGTGCTACTAGCTTGGTAGAGTATACTATTTTTGGGATTTTTTAAAATTGATTTTGTAAGGTATATACACTATAATATACATCTTCTTGCTATATACAACATGTCTTTGTATTTATTTCTTACTTATTGCAAGTTCTCCCCCATAGCATATTTCTCCTCATACTATGTCTCTCTCTCTCTCACATACTATGTATCTCTCTCCCCCTTTTTGATAGTAATGTCAAAGATTTATTGTATTTTATTTACATAGAGACACCACAATGAGATAAAAATTTTGAATGTATCTTGAGAATTATTGCCAAGGTTTTATTCCAATTTTCCTATAGGACCTTACATGTATGAAGTGCAATTTGTACCTCTACTGACAATTCTATCATATGGTCCGCAATAGAGAAGTTATTGTCATGAATTAGAGTTTTTGAATATGTAATATATTTTTGCAGTGCATCCATGTTGGGAAGGATCATGTTCTGTATATCAACCAATGTGGATTTAATCCTTGCTTCTTCCCTTAGCAATTTTGTTTGCATATCTGACAAAAATCTTATTTTCTTGAAGTGTGCAGAGCTTAAACTAGGGTCAAGTTGTAGTTGTTGAGCACTGGCCTTTAGATCTTCATCTATTTTGGACAATTTATCCTTTATTTCCTTTATAAACTTAGAAACATCACATAGTTTCCCAAAAAGTGATGACACATTTGAACATGATGCTTCTAAATTACCCAAAATTGTAGAAAGCTCTTCTTAATGAATGACTATCTACTAAGCAATGTGCTCCAGAATTTTATTGTAAAACTTCTTTTCAACCTTCTACACTAGCTTATCTTGTCCATTAGTGTCTTTATTAAATTTCTAGACTACTTCTACTAGCTGATACAAGATAGGTTGAGAAGAATCAATTTCAATTCCTATGGCCTCTACCAAAATGTTCTTAGCATCTTCAATTATCTTGTACTCTTTATCTCTCTCCTCTCTTAGCTTTTGTTGTTTAGCCTTCTTCTAGAGGAGTTCACCAAATGTCTGCATTTGGTCTAGAGTAAGCTTGTAAATATCCTAATTGGGGATTACTATTTCCTCATCTAAATCAATATCTTCCTTTATCTCCTTTCATTTTCCCAAAAAATGTGTGCTCAGTTGAACCTTGGGTCAACTGTCCTTACACTTATTACTTTTGTATCTAGAATTAAAAAAATGGTAGAGATACTAGGGTTTGTAGTAAAAACTATAACAATAATAACTAATACAGTAATAACTAAAGGAATACTTGGAAAAATACTTGAGGAACCCAAAATTAGTGTACTAAAAACTAAAGAAGTCAAAATTGAAGTTCTCAATTTGGTAGATGAACGATGAATTTGCAGCTTGATAGATGAAGTGGAAGTCACTCCTATCAGTGATGTGCTAAGATGAGTAGGGGCAAAGAGTGATTGGACATTTGAGATGTCACTAATGGTCACAACCAAATTACTTGTTGATGTTGTCTCCACACTTGATATTGACATAGGCTTTCTTGGAGCATGAGGAAGTGAGTCAATAACTATTGCAACTATCTTGACTGGGCTAGTCTCCTTATCATCTTGCTTTTCTTCCTCAACAACCTCTTGTCCTCGATCCTCTTCATCTTCTTCATTCTCAAAGTGAGTTACTTCTTCAACATTCTCTTCTTCATCTTTCTCCTTATCTTCTTCATCATCATCATCATCTTTGACATTGACTAGAAAATTACTTGGTTTTTGGGGTGGTAGTTGCTAAAAAAGATAAAGGCAAATTCTTGAAATTAAATGCCAAGTTTGAAGAAATAGTAAAGGCATATGAGGAGAGAGGGAACCAGATACATCAGCTAGAAACTTAGGTATCTTGAATAGATAAATGATTAAGAAAGAGAAAAGTGGGAGAATCTAGTAGGCCTCAAATTACTTATCCTTATTCACTAGTGGAACCTTTTAAATCCACTCATCATGTTGAAATTATAGATACTCCCCAAAGGCCTAAATTTCATACTATAGAAGACTTTGAAGAAGAAAAGAGTAAATTATGGGTGTTACATGTGGAGCTAAATGTGCAATATGAGGATAAGCTAAGGCAAGCTCTCATGTACTTAGTTAATAAAATCAATTTTCCATAATTTTATGAGCAATTAACAAAGACAATAAATATATGGGATGAGATAAAGGTGAATGATGAAGCCAATTGTCAACAAATCACGTAAAAGTAGCAAAGGTGTTACTCCTTACATTTTTCTATCATAAATTTATCCTTTGAATATATAGAAAAGACTTATGATATGACCAATGATCTCTCAAAATTTGATGATAAAAGAGTTGAGTTACAAAAGAGGATCATTAATTATCTTGATAAATATAAGAGTATTAATTTTGAACTCTTCCCACATGTTATTGATAAAAGGGATAAGTTGAAAAATAAAGAGGAAGGGGCTCAGGAATTGAATGACTTAATTTTTCTTTGAAAGAATAAGGTCATAAATGAGGAAGGAAATGTATGATGGGTAGTTAAAACTAAAGAAATTGTAAAGATGTAGCTATTTTATGATTCTTTGAGTAGAGACTTTGTTGAAATTGACAGAATTGGGGAATATGTAATTAAAAAGTAGCAGGATATTCTAAGTTTTAATTGGCTAGATGACATACTTTTTAACAAGTGGATGGAAGACTTTGTCAATGCTAGATAGTTAGAATTTGATGAAAATGATGATGATCAAGATTGAATTCAAATAATTGATACATTAGTACAAGCAGAAGTGGACAAGAATAGATAGCTAGCTTCAGTAGTTGAAATTGAGGTTCAAACTAATAATATAATAATAAAAGAATCAGATGTAACTATCATTTTGGTAGTATGTGATGACATAGATAGAAATTCTTGAGTTGAAGTAACTCTATAGACATCTGAGCTAGATCCATCATGTGCAGTTCCATTGGCTACATGTTTTGAGGAGCTGCAGCAACATCAAAGCCAATTATGAAATCCTTAGTAGCAAAAAGATGTAGCAGAAGGTGGTCCCACCAAAGAATATTCATGATGAAAACATTCTACTACACCATTTTTTTTTTGTGATAGTAATAATGTAAATAGTTTTCTATCTTAAGCATAGCTATTAGTATCTTCCATGCTTAAAGCTTGTTGCATCTCACACTATATAAGTGAGATTCTAGGGCTAGAAGAGGGGTCCAAGTCATTGTACGATTTTAGTTTTGCTAAACTTTGTTTGGTCCAATTTTCTTGATATCAACTCTTTGATGTACTTCTTTACAAATTTTGAGAATACATTGATACTATAGGAACATAGTGTCTTATCTTGAAGTGTTTTGAGTTTTGTTATAATGTCATATTACTTTCAAAGAAAAATAATATAAAGATGAACTATCCCCACATTTTCTCTTTGAATCTTGTCTCCATTTTTATCATATGGTTATCTTGAGATTGTATGAGAAAATCTTGTCTAAATTCATTGCAACTAGGATAGGTTGTATACTAGTTCATTATTGCTTTCAATTCAATTAATTAAGTAAAATGCTTCAGTGAATATGAAAGGATCTCTAGTTAGTAAAAGGATGTGTGTAAGAATGAGTTTTAGTGAGAATTGCTAATAAAGTTGATTGTAATGCAGTCAATTAGGTCAAAGAATTGGATAGACTCTAAATCCTAATGGATGAGGCACTGATCAACTATTTGAGTTAGCATATGGAAAGATCATAGACAGATGTCAAGAAAACATCTAAAAACCAATATCAATTTTACTTTTAATGTTTGAAGAATGTCAAATCCATTCAACACTTATTTACTTTTAACCTCTAAGTCTTAGTTACCTTCTATTGCTCAAAATTATCTATAGATCTAGGAAGAATTGTGACCAATTTTCTATTAGGGATGAATATTGCATAAAAATTTCATGGAATGAATGAAATATGAATGTCTTATTAGGTTGTGAACCCTTTATCCCTCAGGTGCACTTGCCTTGGTTTTGCATAGCCAAAAGAGTAGAAAATCTTTCATGATTTTTTTAAAGTTGGGTCCAAATATGAAGAACATATAGTTGTTATATGAAGTAGCTAATCATTAGGTTATTGTGATTTTCATCATCTTGGTATTAATTTTTTTTTTCTTAGTAGTGTAAAAACATGAACACCACCTCTTTGACTGGTTTCTCCACTTTATTTAGTCAGCTTGGATTCACCTTGGGACCTACTATCATTGCTTCTACCTCCATAGCTTCCCCTATGCCTACTGCTATCTCTACCTCTTCCTCTATTCTTTGAGGTATGTCTTGCTTTCTCTTTCCTATCTCTTCCACCTTTAGAGCCATTTGGTAGCACTAATGGACTATTTTGGAAGTGACAAGACTCATATCTTCTTGGGTGGACCACTTGATCCCATTCAAATATCTTGCCAATCTAATGCTTTCATCTTCTACCGCCTTGGATCTTAAGCATAATTTTTGAAACTCTTCAGTGTAAGAGTGCACAGCCATCTCTTTTTGCCTAAGATTCTATCTTCTCCTATGTAGTTGTACTTTATAATAGTTAGTAATATAAGCTTGCCTGGTTTTAGCCACCATTCCTTTCCAAATGATAATGGGGCATTTTCCTTCTTTTCCCTCTTTGTTTGAACAAATTTCCACCAGGTTAGAGTAGTACCTCTTAACCTTGACTTTTTGAGAATTAGAGACACCATCACATTCAAAATGGTTCTCCATTCCTTCAATCCATTCCATGATGAGGTCTAGATCCATCTTGCCACTAAATAAAGGGATGCCTTCCAAGGATTTGCTATTTATGGCTTTTAGTGCCTTCAAGAAAGGTTCTTCTGGTATAATAGTGTCTAGTGTTCAGGTTTCTTCCTCCAAGTCAATCTCTTTCTCTTCGGCTTCCTACTCTTTTTTCTACTCCATCTTGTCCTTGACTTTATCTACTTTGTATTGGACTTCACTTAAAAACTATTCAAGTTGTGCCAATATTTCTCTCAAAGACTTCTTATCTTCCTCTTGTTCTTCTACCTTCTTGGAGAATCAGCATTGGTCACCATCTTGTTGGAACCACTAGATGTAGTTGGTGACAACATTCACCTTGCTTTGCACTTTCTTTTCTCACACCTTCTATAAGGCTTTGATACCACTTGATAGCGAGATGGGGATGAACTAATCACAAGTACATGCTCCTAGTCTACCTCTAAGACCAAATGTGTCTTACAAGATCACCAAGTAGATCTATAAGATACCTCCTAAGCAAAAATCCTTGAATCCTAATCCCCACTTCTCTATCTTGAACAAAGTTCACTTATTGCCATTTGCTAGATTCTCATCCTAGATGGAGAATACTCTAGGTTTCCAACTGAACTAGGTATTCCTAGCCCAATTCTTGTACAAAAATTGTAGGGTCATGGAGATGATGAAAGACCTTTTAATTCATCTCTTTCATGGCATAAAGAAACCTTTTACATTTAACTTCCTTACTGATTTCATACTTTCCCTTGAAAATAGAGCTACAAGAAAGAGCCCCAATTAGCCCTCTTGGTCCTAGAAATTAGGGATTTCTTTAGTTTTTCTTCACAAATAAATTCATACTTTCTTTAAAAACCCCATTCATATCAAGATAACTTTCAGATTTTCAAGGTTGTAAACGTTAAAACTATCGTGCATTACCTCTATTGAAATTGAGGGTTTTCAAGGGTTTCTAGGCCTTTACAAGGCCAGTCTATTGTTTGGGCTCAATAGGTGCTTTAATTTATTGGTATCACCCTATCCTTCCTTCCAAAGGACCTTCAATTACTCCCCTTCAACCTCCATGTTCACTTTTCTAACAATCTCCACAACCTTGCCAGCAATAAGCTTTGCAAACTCAATATTCCCTAGTTGGGCATGCTTTGGCTCACTTAGGGAAAGAGTTTAAAAATGCCTCCATGGCTTTTGAGGGCCCTTTCTTTTTCCAAAAATAATTACATAGATTACACCCCCTATCTCTAAAAGGTCATACTATTTCTACAGTGGGATAGTGAGTTACATCTCTTTTAAAGCCAACTACCTGGTACAGTACAACAAACTAGCTAGCAATGAAAGGTTTAAAAAACAATGAACTAACACAAAACCAAATCTAACCAACTAAAGAAAAATTTTTCTAAAAAAGTTTATCTACAATGCCAACTAGTATAGAAATCAAAAAAATTCTCAAAAACCTTCCTAACTCTGTCTTTTAGTCTTTTTACAATCCAAAACTCATGCCACAACATGTAGTCTATACTCTGACATCTCACTATTGACAACTTTAGGGCTTTATAAGTTTATATATATCCTCTTAGGTCTTTCTCCCTCACATTTATGGCTTCCATTAGCCTCCTTCATGTTTGGAAGGATTCTTGCAAGGTAATCAACAACTTTTGCAATTTTTCTTGTTTTCAACTTTTAACATCTCCTACTTGCCAAATTGGTTGTTCCTTATCTTTTCCATTCTAGGGACCCTTCCCTAGGCTAGAGGCCTATGCTAGGACTCCAACGATGAGGACTTCCTCAAACTATGGTCATTTATTGCTTTATGGCAAGGAATTCCTTGATTCTAGGGTTATTTAATGACTTCCTATCCCTTAGCTAATGTTATCAAAACACACCTAAGTCCTCAGACCTTTATTCTACTTACAAAGTCTCTCTTGGAGAATATTACAACAAAATTGAAAATGGTGAGGGCCCTATGTTTCAAGGTGCCCCTACACCAAATGACTACATAGGTGTACCTTGGTGGTGGTGTCTAGCAATATCTTCTTCATTTCCTCCTCTATTAGGGAATTGATGTTTTGAGGCACATTGTTAGAAACATCCTTGATTTGTATAATGTCACTATCTAATTTTGTCACATGTTGTGGACTAGAACTCAACATTTGTATATCTAGTAAACTTTGTTCTATTTGTTTCTCATCTCTAGTTGTTACCTATGTATCTGCATTTGTCTTAGTGCCTTCCACATGTGCATTTTTCCTAGTATCAACTTTAGCAACCTTAGTTACTTCTCGTTCACCTTTTTCATCACCTACCTCAATAGGTGTCTACTCAATTGACTTGGGTGTTGTCATCCCATAAATTACCTTCCGTGTTTGGGGACTCTGTATAACAATATCTTCAATTTTATTCTACAAAATATCGAATGCTTGGTACTTTGGAGAAAATCTTCCTTCATACTTCTTAATGGCCTTTGTCATCTCAGATTTATCTAAATTTGGCATCACTCTTGCAAGTGTAGTTTATCTTATATTTCTATCTATTTTGAGACTATATTTCAATCTTTTCTCAACTTTATCATATAAGTTCTTTCATAGAGAGTTGGAAACCTCAATTGGAGTCATCTCAAATGTTTCCATCATAGCATATATTGACTCTTCTACCTTATCCATTTCTAGCTTTCCAAGCTTATCGAATTTAATATGTGAAAATCCACTTAAATAAGCATTAGTCTTTATATTTTCATATAGATTATCCAAATCAAAAGGACTATGACTTACCACTTTGAATTGGTTATTATCATCAAATTCTATCCTCTCCTCATCTGATTTGGCTAGAGCAATGTACTTTATCCTTTTTCTCTTCTCAAACTCATTATCTTGTATAGCTTTCTTGGCATGATTTTCTTTTGGCTTTGCCACTTCTTGAAATTTCTTAGTAGTAGCTCTTGTGTTAGTTTTGGTAGTTGGAACTATAGGCTTAGGTTTTACAACCTTCTTTTATTTTCTAACTACTAGAGCTTTAGCCTTCCTCTTCTTCTCCTCTATGGCTATAAGTGCTTTACTGGCTTCTTCTCACTCAACACCTTCTTCAAGTTTGGCTTCCTCTTCACCTTGGATTAGGGCTAGTGATGCTTGAGCAAGGACGTCTTCTACTTCATCATCTTCATTATCTTCCTCTTCTTCATCTTCCTCTACTCCTTTACCAAATTTTTCTTTAAGCTTCTTAACTATTTTGTTCTCCTTTCTTAATACTAACATTGTCTTTAAGTCAATAGTTATCTTTGATTTTACAACATCATAATTACCAAAGGCAAAAGCCTCACTATCTTGTTCTTCTACAAGAAAAGTTGTAATTGTTGCAGATGCCTCATCCACATTGATCTCATATCCTAGAGGTCTTATACATATTACCTTTGGAACCATAGCCTATACATATGTGACATCAGTATCAACAAGAAAGAAAACATCATTATAATGCTTCTCAACTAGTGGCACTAGAATCCTATGTCTTTGTTTTATTGAATTCTTAAAATCCTCAAAGTAACTAGTCATAATAGAATCAAAATTCTCTCTCATTTTCTCAATGAATTCACTTATGTGTACTGCAATAGATCTATCGTTCCTCCATCCAACTTTACCAAGGGAAGGAAATGTGTTCTACACAGAAAAAATATGCATACAAGTATTGATCCAAAATTGCATTGTGCACTCTTGGTTTTCCTTATGGCTCCCAATTTTTTTGATAATTTTCATAACTATAGCTTGAAAAGGTCATAAGAATGATACTTCTTCACTATCTTGTATCCTACTTTGACAACAATACAAGGTACACTATTCAACCTACTTGATTGAAAGAATTTGTGTGAAATAATCCTTACTAAAAAAGAAATTTATGGATCTATGATGGTATCAATTGTCATTCCTCTCTTGTTCCACACTACCCTTGTTTTTTTCTCAATAATCTCTTTTGCATCACATCTCATGATTTTGGGTCTATCTAGTGTTTGATATCTTGTTAGCCTCTGCATAATTTTCTTAGTAATCGTGATAGCTCCATCTTCTAACTATAAAAAATTGTCATGAATTCTATTCAAAACAATATTTATCCACTCTATCTTTAAAATGTTGGGGAAATCTAGGGCATGAGTTAACCATTTTCTTTCTACAATATTGTATTCCTCCTTTAGTATTTCATTTTGACATAGTTTTCGATATAGATCTTTGATTTCCATGTCACCTATGCTACCCACCTTGCATGTGCAATAACATCTCACATCTTGAATCATTAAGACTTGTGGTAGTATCATGGACAACACACTAAAGGGGTCCTTGTTTGTAAGAAATGTCAGGAATTACCTTCAAATTAGGTTGTGTAATCTCATAGTTGATTAATTGAAAATTTGAAAATTCATTTCCCTCTTTGACCTTAGTAGTAGAAGAACTAGATGCCATTTTTAATGCCAAGGGTTTGTATAAATTAAAATAGCATAGCTCAACACATGATAAAGACCTTTACAAATCTAATGAATGGTGTCAAAGAGTGGTTGGATTCACTCTATGAATTCTTGGAATGATCTCTTCAATTTTCCTTTATCTCTTCCTACTCTCTCAAGATTTCAATGATGTCAAATGAGTCAAAAATTGATCATATAGACCTTAGAACTTTACAATTAATTTTTAATGCTTACATAGCTATAAGCTTGGCTTGAATAGAAATTTTAACTCACTCAACTTCCATGTACTTTTCTTTAAGCTCGACAACCACTATGAGCTCAATCAACATTGTCACTTACAATAGCTCAACATTAACTAGGTTTCACTTGACATCTTAAGTGAAACTTTTCATGCTTAGTTGTAATATGAAAACTAACAAAACTTAAAGATTTCTTCCAGATTCTAAACAACACTTTGCATCATTCTTAATGCAAATATAATCTTTTTAGAACTAAACCCTTGAAACTGATGTATAGTATATCTTTTAAATATCAGTCCCACACATAACTCTTGATAGCTTAATAAGAGGTGGTATTATCACCTAGCCCATTGGATGAAGTGATCCCATCTAAACTTGATGTGTTATAATCTTCCTTTCTCTTCCATGTCTTGTTCATCTCATCTATGACATTCTCAACATCTAGCTTTCCTTTTCCTTTGTAGAACTTGTTGCTTGGTTCTCTTGACCTTTTGGACAATTACTACTTATGTGACCAGTGTTTATGAAACTAAAACATTTAGTTTGATTCAACCATCTTTTGTAGCCACTTTTGAAATGTGTTCTAATTCAATTTTCCACAACATGTCCATACCCTTGACAATAGTGAAAAATGTACCTAGTATTATAATCCCCATTATAAGAGTTGTCATTGTGCTTTACCTTTATCTTCTTGATTGATGACCATTTGGGCTTAGATCTACATTCATATGCTTTATGTTAGTACTTTTGATATTATAGAAATATCCTTCAAATATTTGTGTGCTTATGGTCTTGGGTTTGCATTCATGTGCTTGATGTCCTTGTTTGTTGCATTTATGGTAGTGACCGATGAACTTCTTCTTAGGATTTTGATTTGGAGTCTTTCTCTTACAAACATTGGTAGTATGACCTATCTTACCACAATTATGACAAGTAGGTTTTGAGTTCTTACTATTGGCATTCCTTTTGTCACCATTTTTAGATGATTCTCCTTGTTTGGTACTAGTATAAAATAATCTAGTACTATCACTATTGGATCTAGGAGATCTCATCAATTGCTCAAAATATTTGATGGCCTCACTAGGTTTGGTGAAACTTTTAGTAAACACTTTTTCTCTTTTCAAATAATTTCTCAATTGTTCATTCTTTAACTTTAGTGTTGTGATCTCAATATATTTTCCATTTAATTCATGATTTGCAATCATCATTTGATTAAATGTTTCCAATTGCATGTGAGAAATCCTATTCACCTCTAATGTCTTCTCTTCTAGTTTGTTGGTCAGTATCCTTTTGTAATCTTCAATCATGAATTTTTCTTCTTCATCTTTCTTATTTTTCTTAGTCACCTCACAAAGAAATACTGATTGGACTTCTTGTTCTATTTTATTTTTTTCTAACCTCTTTAGTTAGGGCTCCATTCTTTTCCATCAGATCTACAACTATTACATTGAATTCACTTGTGTTTCCTTTAGTAAATAGTCCAGTAGTGTCACTCTCTTGGTATTGTGTGCCATTCTCCTCAATGGCTATATCTTTCCTTCTCTTGAGTGAATGCTTTAGATTATCTCTTGCTTCATTCAGATGATGTAAGGTAAGTTGTATTTCAATCTTCTAGTTCTTAATAGTCTTTCCCAACTTGTATACTTCCATTTCCAAGAACTTTCCTTAAAGATGCAAAGCTTTACTTTCCATAAAACAAGGCTTTGATACCAATTGTTGGAAATACAATGGGAAAAGTAAACTTTGTTGGGGGGGTGAATCAAAACTTACAACTTCAACCTTAAAATCATTCACCACACATCCATCTCACAATTTATGCATGTAAATTGAAACAACAAATGAAGCATATACATCCATAACTTGAAAGTAAATAAATATTTAACACATGTATGACGCAATATATTTGATTACCCAGAAACCCTCTAAGGATAAGATAAAATTGGGATAAGGATGACACCCACAAATCTCCACTACTATAGTAATAAAGTGTATCTAATGAAGGTTAAAATGTTTGATCATTAAACATAATCTACCCTATAAAAGGTCTACCCTATTAAAAGCTTACAAGATTGTTAGATCTTACCCTATTAAATGATTTCAACACCCTGTTAGAAGTGTGCTTGGTAAAAAGACTTTAACTTACAATGAAGTAAGCACCCTATCAAAGGATTTACAATAGCCTATTAAGGATACTTTGTTAAGTGATTTAATTTATTCACATGTTAGAATGTCTTAGCAATGATCTTGCAGTTAGCACTCTACTGCTAGATAGATCACCTCTTTCCTAATGTGTACTTGATACTCACTAATCAGATGTTTGTCTAATGTCTTCTAATGCTTTTCCTTTGTTCTCCTTTTATTGATTCTACAATGTATCTCAATTCATCATACCTTAATCACCATGAATGCTCTATTTGCACATACAAACTTCTCTCTTTTCTCCTTCTCTATTCATTTAAAGTTTAGGTTTTTTCCTCCTTAAGAAGACCTAGGTGACTTAGGGTTAGGTATGAATCAACGATTGTGATTTAAAAATATTGTCACTTAATCCTTCCCTTTTTCTAATTGGTTTCATGTACTACATAGGAATTCTCAATAAAGATTCATTCTTATCATCTAAGATTGTAAAATAATCCTTAATTTGGCTCCAAAATGGTTTACATAGTAGTTTGTGTTATTACAAACAACTATGTCAAAACTATATTACTCGGTAGTTGAAGTCCTTGATCCTTAGCATCGACTACAACTTGAATGATGTAACTCGGTCTCTAAATGACTTAGCATCCATTGCTCACTCAACATCTAAATGACTCAGCACTTACTATCTTCTCAGCTCTTAATTGACTCAGAACTTACTGGTTACTTAACACTTACTATATATCTCTCGCTTGGCATATACTATCTAGCAACTTACGCTAGGCATGTATTAATTGTTCATCATGAATTAAGTATATTTTCACTCATATGTCAAAACCAATCTCAGATTAACATAATCTATAGATTGTATTATATTAGTTATCAAGTTTACATCATAATTTTACATGGCATGATTGAGTTATGTTGTCTTCATTTTAGTTTACTAATGTTATTTCCAACTTATCATCTAGTTCATGTTTTCCAATCTAAAAAAGTTATTGACCTATTAGTAAATCATGTTGGCACATATATTGATGTTATTGGATTAAGTGTGGAATTACAATTTGGATCATCACAACATGTTTCATGGATTATGTGATAAGCTTTATGTAATTTAGGCCTGGTCTTAAATAGTACTATTTTTTCCCAATTCTTGGAGAATTTAATTTGTTCTTGGTTAGCCTACATATCATAAAGTCTTTATAAGGTTTGTAATAAGTATTGCATGGTAGTCAATAATTATTCAAGCAAGAAGTAGGTATTAGATCAAAGACTGGTAGTACGAATCCTATTTGTAATTAAGCATATTTTCTTGGAATATATGACTATATGTTTTAGATCCATTGTAAATGATTTTTTGATCTCTTATTTATTCCTTTTTTGTGACTTTTTCTATACCATTAGAGCAATCTCTTTGAGGTTTCTGCAACCATGACTTCACCACATATAGAAGGATAAAGGATGGTTTTAAGGTTCAATTTCAAAGGTGTAGTTTATGGTTGTGTTTTACACATTTCTGTAATAAGAAGGCTCATGTGGTTGTAGCATGTTATTTTTATTAATATTAAAATTTCATTTCATGTAAGATAATAGAAACCAAGTATTTATTTTCTTGTAATTATTCTACTCCTACAACATTCTATTTATTTCCTTTTTGTGTTATGTGTGTTTGGATTAGTAAGGGTGGTGCAATTCCTCAAGGAAATTAATAAAAATTATTATTATGGTTGACCTCTTTGTACACCAAATTTTGGGGATACACGAGATCTTTCCATGACTGATAAAGCCCCTAATTTAATCTTTCAACCTCCATGGACAACCAACAATGTGAAAAAAAAAAATCAAGTGTGCTCCAACATGGGAGGCCTCTATTTTGATCTTTCAACCTCTATAAAAAGAAATGGAAACAAAATAAAGTTGTGTACATGCTCCTACAAGATTTTGAATAATCAAGGAAGAAATATTAATTAGTACTCATTTAATTTATATGTTGAAATTTAAAAAAAAAACAATAATAAAATGTATATGAATTAGATAAGGAATCAAGAAATCACCAATGAATTTCTAAATATAGCAAGATAATTATATCTTAAAATATATAACTAGTAACATAAAAGAGAAAATAAATGTTAAGTATTAACTATCTATGTATAATAAATGAAGAGGAAGATCTGTAGATAGTGTCATCAAGGATTTGGTGGATTCATCTTTTACAAACCATCAATTTAAATCAATACTTTAAAACTCAATCAATGAAGGGTAATCAATTAAAGTAGAATGCGAGAAAGATTTGTTTTCCCTCACTTCTATTTGTTTTCAAAATGTAGAGGATATTATAGAGAGTAGGAAAGAGTGTAGTGGAAAATAATTTGATCCAAACTACACAAACCAAATTTTTAGAGTACTGATAACAAACAATGATAAGAATAGGTTGTTATGAAATAGAAATATTCAATGTTTGCTTGAATTAAGAATGCTAGTAGTTTATTACATAGACATTGACATGTCATGGGAATTTTGAAAAAGTTATCCAAAATCAAATATGTGACTTGTTGATTTTTTGAAACAGTACGATTTCAAATTACCCAATGAGAACAAGATACATCTAGGGGCAACTACTTCCCATTTTCAACATACCACTTCAGACACTAGGCCAACAATAAGGCTAGATCCTTCTTCTACTTCAATCTTTGCACAACCTAGGTAAGTGGACCTATAGATTCTTTATATGGTTTAGTTGTCAAAAGCATACACTAAATCTAAACTAAGTAGATAAAACCCTTAATCTTCTAATGCTTATGCAGAGATCTCAGATATGGAATAGCTAATAGCATGGCCAAAGAAATTGCTAAGCTAAGTGAGGGAATCTTTTTCAATTCTTCAACATTAAAGGGAAACACATTTGATTAATGATGTTGATTTCAACAAAACCCCAACTATGCAATAGTAAGAACAAGTTGATCCTGTAATTGATTAATGCCTTATCTATTGGACAATTCCACAAATTAAATACATACATATGTGATATCAATGACATATTTCATACACCAATATATCAGATCTATCTTATCACTTTGTGAATCAGACATTGATGTTCATAAAGACCTCATTCTTATGAAGTATCCTTCTCAAATAACCAACAACCCTGTCAAACACATCAAGCATTTACTTGTTCCTTTGTTCCAATAGAAAAATATATCAGACATAAAACCTTAAGGCGATGAAAATGGGTCTCAGTTCTTTGTCCTTAAACCACATAAGATTGCAAATTAAAGAGATAGAAGATGAGAATCATAATGAAGCTAAAGACATTTTTGCTCATTTGTATTCATTTCCTTGAAACTATACATTCAGATGGATGAAGTTAAAATATAAAAATGATTAATAAATTAGAACTAGCTATATTTATCTTTACTACTATTTTTCACACAAGAGAAATATCTACTAAAGAATGTGGTGGAATCACAGTGATGAGAACACATCAAAACTAGAACCCTAGTTTCACAAATCTGAGAGCACTCAAGATTGGAACATACATATCATAGCATTCAATCCTTTTTTCTCCAAAACTAAAACCAACCCTTCTTCTAAGAGAGAGAAATATATAGATATATAGGATGAAAGAATTCAATCCTAACCAAGAGATATTTTCCATTTCTTCTTTCATTCCAAAAAGATTTGATTCTTCAATCATGACTCCACCTTCAATCCCAAAATTCATCACAGCTAGAAAACAAATATTCCTCATAACTAAAAATTGGAGCTAAATTATACCAGAATTGCATAATATTCTCAAAACTAACCCTACAAATCTTCTACCATGTGCTTTTATCAAACCTATAACTATATTTTGAATTTTCACCAATTTCACTTGGAAGGCCCAAATTTCACATTTATAGCTATAACTTGAACTAGTGAAGACCTACTCAAAATCTAATTCCATATCTGGATTCCTCATCTCGAGACCTTTCCAATGGCATATAATACTTGGTATTTTAGATGAAAATAACCCCTATGGCATCCATTTGAAGAATAAGGTCCCAATTGCAAGTTGAAAGCATTTAAATGAAATTTTTACTAAAAAAATCTATAGTCAAAACTATAGAAAACTCAAAATTATTTCAAAATTTTCAAATGAGGTTTTGAGCATTCAAATTTTTAGAATAAAATGATAAAATATTAATTTTTCATTTTCAAAATTCTACCCCTTTTCCCACTCAGGTCAACTCACCTAATTGACCACTACATGTCAACCTGTGATTGGTCAAATTTCACCATGTGTCACCATCTTATTTATCAATCTCTACATTGTCATTTTCCATCGAATGCCATGTGGCACCCTCTGACTAGCTGACATGTAATTGTCATGTGTCAATATATCATAGGTTCTCAAACCACTTGTCACTACCATGTCACTGCTCTACATCATCACCATGTGGCAATTTTTTATTGGTTTGGGAGTCGCTCTTGCCATGCCACCATAGATGGGGGATCCACTACCAAGTAGCAGCTAGGTGCTTCCCTACTTTACTTAACATTCATGCATCTTTGTGATGCAGGGAAGTTGTAGCCGTTGGATGTGGCCACGTATCGCAATCTTGTAATTTTTTTATCTTGAATTACCACAACACAGCCTCCTCAAAATCCATACCACATGGCATCTTGTTATTTTTTGGATCTCACCTCGTCACTAATCCACATGGGTGGCTAGATTTGTGTGTCCATCCAAAATAACCCCAATCGACCTACCAACTATCTAGGCCCCACTTGCATTTCCTTTGCCTTTGAAAAGGAAAATGTCTTAAAGACCTTTGGATATATGTGTGGAATAGTATATAAACATTAAAATCTGCCTAGCCATAGTGAATGAGGGATATTGGTCTTTTAGTGTTTCCCTCTACTCATGGTCTTTCTTCCATGGTGTTTGAACCTTTCAATATTGTCCTAACTTTAAAAGCCTAATGTTTATTCAATATCTCTAGAGATGAGGACACATTGCTGAAGAATATTACTAATGCAATTTCTTCCACCATTAATGATATTTTTATCACCTTTTGTTGTACTAAAATTGTCCCCTGTTTCTATAATGTTAAACCTAAAGATGTCCAAGATTTAGAAGGAGACTACACTCATGCAAATAGCCAAAAGAAAACCAAGACTATGCTCAGATGTGGAAGAATGGAGTAATGCATAACCATGAGTGTCCATTGGTGAAATTAGCAAAACATAGTGCCAAAAATAGCTCACATTTCCTTTATCCTTCTACATCTCACTCTAGATCAGGCTCCACATCTACATCTACATTTCCACTTGGTTAAGAAAAAGAACCTACAAGGAAGCCATGGACCTTATTCATCAATTTATATGCAAGGGGCCTCTATGAAAATTATGATACATCTCCTATTCACAACACTTTTTAAAAATCCCTCTCATATCTCTTGTAGGTTCTTGTATTGTGGGCCTCTGCCTTTCAACTTTCCCCTAGCCATAGGAGCTCCCATCATGCTCATTCCCTTGGACATGAGGTACTCATTTTTTGTAGCTTTTCCCCTATTGTGAAATAAATCCAAAGTAGCTCCCCTCAAGTATAAAATTCCATCAATAATCAAACTGCTTGCTTCCTATTTGTGTCAATTCAATCTCATGTCTGGGTTGGGATTCCTGTTCGTCCACTTCTAATGCAATGCACTCGGCAATTGGTTATAAAATTTGTTTGTTGTTGGATATATGGAGTTGTAGTTTTAATCAAAGGGCTCTACCTTCATTATGCCTTGACTACCTCTATACTCTGCCAAGGTTTCCTCTAGTGCCCTTCCAACTTTCATGTTATTGTGGACTTCTCCAAATCTCCTTGTCGCCTATCTTCCACAAGATCATAAACTTCTACATGAGAAGTGTGTTTGTATATCACTCACTAATATGATGAGAAACTCGCCTTCAATAAAAGTCCATTCTCTATCTACCTATGCTTGGGTTCCATAAAGGAAAACTGAGCCTGGCTTGTATCGGGTAGTAGATGCCCCTAGTATCATGGAAATTTTCATCAAAGTTCTCCCCCAAACCAAATTTTTTTATTCAATATTTTCTAAAATTGTGTCAATACTTTCTTTCCCCTGAGTAATTGGAAAATAAAAGAATGAGAGCTTCACATTAGCATCTTCTACAACTATATCCTCTTTCATGCCAGTTTTTGTGTGGCATTTAAAATGAAGCTCCACAACAAATGAAAATGCATTACAAGATGCTAAATTTGTTGCAACCACTTCTCCTCCTTCTACCTTAATTATATTAGTGCCATTTACCTCAAGTTTCTCTAGTGCACTTGTATGAATAGTTTCATTAGATCCATCATTAATTATGTGTCACCTTGCATAAATGAGGTTCAACGCATTCATTCAATAACATTAGGGATTTAATTGCAGTCAAAATTATTTGATAAATCCTTTTGTACCACTCTTCAATTAAAAAATGGCACTTGAATCAATGAACAAATTATATTTAATTTTATCATAGACATTGGAATCTTTCTAACATATTTAAACTCTTCATGATTTATCATTAAAAGACCCTACTCACCAATTTGACTTGCAATGATGCTTTCATATCAAAGTACCCCCATCTCCAAACATCATATTAGTCTAACGGGATTAGTCGGGCCCCAAAGTGGGTCTAGCTAAAAAAAAAAAATTTTCAAACAACTAAATTGTCAAATTGATCTATTGAACATCTGATACTGAATGTGATTAATTTCAAGCATGAATTAATTATTAAACATCATTTCACATCTTATTTGCAAACAATTATTTTCTACTAACAAGGCCTATTGGTTGGCTTTAAAAACTGATCCAACTAGGTAACAGGGCTCTAAAATCAATAGTACTGATTCTTTTTTCCACACACTTTTACCCCATTGAATCTCATCTCATGAAAAATTCTTAGTCAAAAGATATTGACTATCAAAGTTTCCCTCTTAGAATTGTAAGAATTTGGTATAGCTCTGATACCATGTAAGAATTTTCCTTAGGGAAAAATATGCCCAAGACCAAGAAGCACAATAACTAGCACAAAAGACCAATAGAGTATGATCAGAATAACAATATGGTATTCAATTCATTATATAGTACACTAGAGGTGATTGTATATAAAGACCTCTATGATGCATCTAGAATTCCTAAGAGTTAACAACATGATTGTATATCTAGACCTCTATGATGCACTTAAGCTCACAAAAGCTATGATGAAATGCATAATGGGTCTCAACTACTAGACTATGTTAGGTACCCATATACAAATGTAATGTTGAACACACAATGCAATTCGATCTCTCTACAAATGGGGAAAGAGGAAAAACCTCATGGGAAAAACCCTCCCCCATAAAGAGAGAAAAGTACAAAATAAAAAGATGCATAAATGGATGGAGTAAACCCCCCATTATGACATACATCTGCATATACAATAGATAATCCCTCAATGAAATGCCCCTCTTAGTGAAGGATCTCCAAATGATAAGTGTCTAAAGACAACAGAAAATCCAATGCCAACAAACAACGTTCTTCCCTTAAGGAAGAAGATACACTAGGTAGAGGTGCAAGTATGCTTCCCACTATGGATAGGAAGATGGAAGAGGAATCCATATGTAGTATGTGATGGATGCTTCCTCTGAAGTCTGCTCAAATTTCAACAAGTCCTTGATGAATGTGTATTCCATGAACCAATCTAGTGAATTCCCACAAGGTGGAAAACAAGGAACCATGTCCATGTATGACACTGAATCAAGCCCCAAAGATGATGAAGCATCCTTATATGAAGATGGAGGAAGAGAAGTAATGTCACCTCCTCTTGATAATGAATGCACACCTATGATAGAAGCTCCTTGACGACTAAAGAAGTTGCACCATAAAAGTTGAATAATGTTCCTCCTTATAGGAAGAAGTGGTGTCATAGGTGTAGCAGAGAATGCCCCCCAATTGATAAGAAGAATCCTCAAAAAATATGATGTCTGAGGAAATTGTAAGACAGTATCCAAAGACTAATATGGCTCCTTATAAGTGAAATAGTCCTTCTTCATGTGTTGTAAAGAAGCTACAATGATGTTAGAATGATCAAGTGGTTGAGGGTCAGAGTGTGGCCTCACAACAAGTGAAGAAGTATCCTCAACAAAGAGAAGATTGATGTCATTGATAATGTCTCCCACATCTTCAATGTGAGACTCCATGAATAGCCCTACAATGTTTGGAAGAAAGTCATCCCATGAAGTTGAAGTAGGAAGACATGGTATGTCCTACTGCATTGAATTAGGAGCATCTATGGCTATAACTAAATTAGTAGAATCAACAGGAGTATCAAGAGATGTGATCTCATCTGGAGTTGAAGGAACTATAGCTGAAGTGACTAAAGATAGAATGTCTTCTAGAAAATGAGGAACTATGTTATCTCCATATTCTTTCCAAAGAGCCATCCAAATATCATAAGGGTGAATGAGCTTTTTAATGACATGCCAACAATAAGAATTGATACTAAATATAATGATATCCAAGAGTTTGTTAACAGGTAGTTGTTTTTCAATAGAAGAAATCAGTTCGTTGGAACATAAATAAGGAAATACTTCCTTATACTCTCTTCTTAGATGATCAATGAGTGCAACACTCCATTTCTAATATTTACTCTTTGACAATCTTGGTCTAAGATGACCCCAACATATGAGACAAGACTCCATGAGATCAAAAAATGTATGTATGCACCTCCCAAAATGTAAGAGAATCAAAGAAACCCCCACCCCCGCCCCCCAAAATGAAAATTTTTGGCACCTTATACTTAGTGCAATTACAATAATCACTTGCCAATTTTTGCCCTATTGGTCTTTTTATTTTCTATCTACAACCTCCTTTTATAGTTTAAATTTGGAACTTTACAATGTAGCTCAAAATTACAATAATTTTGAAGCAATACAATGCAAAATGGGACCTATTTCTGACAGTGGTATTTTTGTCCACACAAGCCTATAATTTGATTGTAAATCTAGAAGGTAGACAAAAAAAGAACTTTCAAAGAAAATAAAACCTGATTATGTTTCCAAATGAGCTCGTACTAAGCATTTGAGGTTGCAAAAATTGGGATTTGTGAGTTGTAGAAAAATTTAGGAACAGAGATCTCAAACCACCTACACCAATGTATAGATCACAAAAATCCACCCCAAAACAAAACAAAAATTGCTTGCAAAAAGGAGCCCGCATGAGGGAGATATCATTGTTTGAAAATCACCTCTATTATTATTATTTTTGAATCGCCACTACCGTGCCTCCAAAAATCAATTGATTGTAGATTTCACCTTAGATGTCTAATTTTTGTGAAACAAAAGTCAATATGGGGATTATTTGACCTTCTAATTATGATGCATATATCTAATTTGCACCAACAAGCTCCAATCTTGTCCTGCAAAAAATCTCTCCTCTACAGGTCTGATTGCCAAAAAATTTCTAAACAAAATATGTAGATTTGAAAAATAATGCAAAGAAATTTTTGAGACTAAAATAATAAAATATGTAGATATGAAAATTAAATTTAGAGATCTAAAATGATCATACCAATTCTACAAATCAGGCCTTTGGATATTGGTTTGCAAAAAAAAATTTGCCTCAAATTTGACTATGGCCCAACATAGGCTAATTTATAGTCAAGTTTCATCGAATTGACACTTTGAATGCAATGGTGAGGTCCCCTTTGGTTCTAGATGCTTCCAATAGTTGCAGATACTCTAGATCTAAATCAAGGTGCCCTTAGAGAGCTGAAGCAAGATTAGTCTCGAATGGCTATGAATGACACCTCTGTGGCTTTGATACCATGTAAGAATTTGGTATAGCTCTAATACCATGTAAGAATTTTCCTTACGACAAAATTCACCCAAGACAAAGAAGCACAATAACTAGCACAAAAGACCAATAGAGTATGATCAAAACAACAATATGGTATTCAATTCATTGTATAGTACACTAGAGGTGCCTGTATATAAAGGCCTCTATGATGCATCTAGAATGCCTAGGAGTTAGCAACATGATAAGTCTTACAACTAGGCAAATGTCCACCATGTGTGGGTTATCCTGCATTAAGCATAGGATTTAGTGCGATGATGAGATGATAAGCCTAAAAAGGTGTAGCACATACAATTATGTTGTAGATGACATGTGCTAGAATAATAGTGCAAACAATTATGTTGTCTACATGACAACTTAGTTGATTTTGCAAACTCTAGTGTTGTAGACACCATGTGCTAAATTAGTGTTGCTTACTCCAATTTTGTCAACATGACAACTCATATGATTACACAAACTCTTAGGTGTCTAACCTAAGAAATAATAAAATAATACATTTATCCTAGATAAACTTAAGTAAAGTGTGAATAATAATTATTTACACTAACAAGAACTGCCTACAAGAAAATATGTCAAAAAATCACAAAATGCGTTCGAATCTGGCTTTAAAAATAGGGCAAATTGACACTTGGGGAAATGAAAACTTGAATTTTGGTTCACTATCATGAGGAAAATATAAATGTGCAACTAGGACTCATGAAAGATAATTGGGTGAATAGTCAAAGTGGGCTACTCAGAATTTGCAAACTAGAAACACTGGTAGAAAAGCACTTTTTGCAAATGGAAAAGATCTAGAAAAGTGTGCAAACAGATTCATTAAGATTTGCAAACTGGCATATTTTTTTAAAAAATAGAGTAAAATGTAGTGGTATAATCCATTTGATCTCACCTATCATGGATTTTTATTTATGACATCCCAAATAAGGGTACTAACATATCTACCTTTCTTGACACCAGTAAAAAGTTACAAATTGCATTCGAAAACTTAACAAATGGATTCATCATAAGCTCAAAATTGAAACATAGAAATTCTCTAACCTATAAAATGTAATGCAAAAGGAATTTTATTATTTTGATCAACTAGGTCAAAGTTATAACAAGTCAAATAGGGCCTCCCAAAATTTTGGACAATTCACATCAACATGACAACAATAACTGACCAAGTTTGAGGGATTCAAAACCTAGTCAAATGGATTCAAAACAACTTGAAATCTAAAAAATAGGCTCTCTGGTATGTACACTAAAGAATTCCAAAGCAGTGAGTCATGAAATGTTACTAGGTACAAGATATTTAGTTACAAACATAGCCTCCTGTTGCTATTTGACACAAGTAGAATTATGAAATATGAGATTAGCTCAAAATGGGACTTCACAAGATGGCTCAGAATAGAAATTTATCTTTATGGGATGATTGGATATGCTAAATGCAAGGTGTTAGAAACATTAAACACCTCTTGGGCCTTGAATGAATAGCTAGACACATATGCATAAAAAAATACTTTTAGGGCTTTATTTTTTAATGGTACTCAAAATTAGGGCTTCAATTTTGAGTCCCAATAGTAGCTTTTTCTGGGGTGAATTTCCCTTGTTAGAATGGTAAGGATTTAGATCTTTGGAAGAAGCAAACAACACACCTAATAGCAAAAACTTCTCTTGAACAACTTTATTGAAAGCAAGAAAATCTACTCCTAGTATGTACAAATGATGGCCCCGGGCCATCAAACTTCAACAAGACTTCTTACCTCTATCATAAGTATAATTTTTATCTACATTCTCATGAGATAAGATATAAATATCATCTTCATTAGCTTCACCATACACATTAGATCTTCTCATTAGTGGATTAGGTGAAACAACATTATTTTCATAATGCATATAAAAACTTAAATCACTTTCTTGCTTACTATGAAAATGTATATCAACATGCTCTTGAATATGAGAATCAAACTGAGGACCATCATGAACATATGACTAATGCATGCTATTAACCAAAAACATGAATGATTCATACTTTACTTTGTTCAACAAGTTGCATATGTCAAAATTTTGCAACTCACCTTATGTATCCAGGTGTGAAGAATATATGAAATCTGATCACTGCCTACTTGTAGTCATGTTATTCATTGAATCAAATTTATTTTCCACTAAAACCTCTTCAAACTTACACAAATGATTAGTCACCAAGAATGAAAATTTATTCTAAAAGTGTTGATCTAAACTATGCTGATCACAATCATTTTCTTCATCTAACTAAATGTTAGAATAAACCTTGAACTTATCTCTACAAGACTTATCAGCACATAAAGAAAACCCACATTCGGATTGACAACTTTCACTATTTTCCTCTTCATTATATGAAACATCAAGACACATTGCAACAAGACCAACATGAGAAGAATCTGAAACAACATCAAACTTCTCTTCACTAACATCTCCTGCATTCAATAAGTTGTCATGTTTAAAGACATTTGAGGTGCTATCATATACACCTCCAAAATCTAACAAAGATTGTTCAAGTGCTATATCTTTTTCCACATCAAACTTTGGAAAAGAACTTCACTAAATGAAGAAATATTATGATGGAAAATATGAGCATCCTTAGAAACACTCACATGCTTTTCAAAATCATGAGCCAACAAAGCTGAAATTTCATCAGGGCTCAAGAAGACTTCCTCACAAATCTTGTCCTAGTTGTGATTATCATCTAAATGACATGAAGAATTCATAATATAAAAATCATTAGTATAACAATTTGAAATACCAACATTATTACAACATTCATCCTCATAATGGAAAGAACAACCTTCACTATTGTTATATAATTCCTCAACATCATATTCACTGTGACAAGTTTTATTTCCACTTTCATGTTCATCTTCCTGATGTTGATTGCAATTACCCGATTTGTTTTCATTTGAATCCTTATCTTCACATACAAAAGATAAATCATCTTTATATATAGGTTCATTACATTCATTACTATCTTGAATTTTAGCACACTCATTATCATTTGAAGATATAACATGACCTCTATAGTTATCACTTTCCATCTCTTCAATGAATCTTTCAACTTGCAAAAAATTTTGTAATCTTATAGGTGTTGACCAATTAATTGAATTAGGCACTAGAATATCAAGGAAAATACTAGGTAGGGAAGATTCCTCTGGTCTAGAATGAAAAAGCATCTTTCTAATTATTGATTCAAACCTTAGATAACATTGTTCTACATTTAGACCTTGAGTACTTCCTATTTCAATTCTTATAACAATGACAATCTTATTCTAGATCAATTTATTCAACATAGAAATGTTGTTAACCACAGTCTCTAAACTTTTAGAACTTGGAAAACTAATCTTAGATTTGAAATCTGACTCCATCTTAAAATAAAATTTCTACCTCTTTCTTTTAGTGCTAACAATCACTGAATAGAGTCAACCATTTTAATACTTGGCTTCCATGAAAGAGAAACCTGAAGACCAAAATAACTCAAGTGCTAATGCTAAACTTTGATCTACTATTTTGGCATAGGTGTAAGACTAAAATTCCTTCACGCCACTAATCAAAACTTTGTAAAGTGGCCACCTCTTTGCAAGAGGAATAAAGAAAAAAATGTTGTGATTTACTTTTTTACACTTCACTTTCTTATACCAAAAAATTGCAACAACACTTCAAAACTTATTAAGAATTTAAACTTCATTTTCAAGAGACTATCAAAAGCTTCAAATCAGCCCATACAATTGAAAGTCCTTCAAAATATTGCAATGAAATCAATTAGGAACAAACTGGTATAGAGATTGAGAGTCACCACTCACACTTTGTGAAAAATAAAACATAATTTGTCACTTGACAAATCCTAACCAGACCTTCATATGTAGGAGAAATGAAAATCATCAAACCACTCTTATAGATTTACAAACTTGGAAAAGGGAACACAAAATTATGTTCATTCTTGACTCTGATTTTACAATAGCACTTTGAAAACAAAATCCAGCTAAATTGATTGAAGACGAATACTCTTAGCAATACAATTTACACTCAACCTCAAAGTTACCGCCATAAATGGATAAAACTTCACTGGGAGACATGAATATTCAGGAGAGAAATTGAAAACACCTCACACCCTGTTGCTATAGCAAACTTTGCACATGCCTTTCTTTCAACCATATTGAATCTCTCTTTCAAATTCAATACTTCCCTAGTAGAGTTACCATTTTTTGGTGACTCGGATGGACAAAACCATACTGAAAAATAGGACTAGAATATTCAATTAACACTAGAGATTCTTGCCCTTTTAACAAGGTTTATTTTCCATCTTATCTCCCTAATAGAGTCACCATTTTGTTGGTGTTTTGAAACACTATGATTTCAAATTACCTCAATGAGAAGAAGGTACATCTAGGGGAAGCTACTTCCCATTTTCAACATACCATTTTAGACATTGGGCCAACTATAAGGCTAGAAACTTCTTCTACTTCAAGCTCTGAAAAACCTAGTTGAGTTGAACTATATAGATTCTTTATATGGTACCAGTTGTCAAAAGAATACACTGAATCTAAACAAAGAAAATAAAACCATTAATCTTCTAGTGCTTATGCAGAGATCTCAAACATGGAATAGCTAATAGCATGGCCAAAGAAATTGCTAAGCTAAGTGAGGGCATCCTTTTAAGTTCTTCAACATTAAAGGGAAAGATGTTTGATTATTGATGTTGATTTCAACAAAACCCCAAATATGTAGCAATAAGAACAAATTGATCCTATAGTTGATCAATGAATTATCTATTGGGCAATTCCACAAATTAAATACATACATCTATGATATCAATGACATATTTCATACACCAAGATATTAGATCTATCTTATTACTTTGTGAATCAGACATTAGTGTTCATAAAGACCTTATTCCTATGAAGTATCCTTCTCAAATAACCAACAACCCTATCAAACACATCAAGCATTTACTTGGTCCATTGTTCCAACAACAAAATATATCAGACATATAACCTTAAGGGGATGTAAATGGATCTCAGTTCTTTGTCCTTAAACAACATAAGATTGTAGATTATAGAGATAGGAGACAAGAATTAGAATGAAACTAAAGAGATTCTTGCTCAATTGTATTCATTTCTTTGAAACTATACATTTAGATGCATAAAGTTAAAACATAGAAATGCCTAACAGATCAAAACTAGCTATATTATGTTTACTACTATTGTTCACACAAGAGAAATATCTACTGAAGAATATAGTGAAATCATAGTGATGAGAACATGTCAAAACTGGAACCCTATTTTCACAAATCTGAGAACACTAAAGATTGGAACATGCATGGTATCACAACATTGAGTCCTTTTTTCTCAAAACTAGAACCAACCCTTGTTTTAAAAGATAATTCAATCATAAACAAGATATATTTTCCATTTCCTCTTTAATTCCAAAAAGATCTAATTATTCAATCATGACTCCAACTTCAATCCTGAAATTCATCATAGCTAGAAAACAAATATTCCTCATAACTAAAAATTGGAGCCAAATTATACCAGAATGGCATAATATTCTCAAAACTAACCCAATAGACCTTTTACCATGTGCTTTTACCAAACCTGTAATTATATTTTGAATTTTCACCAATTTCACTGGGAAGGCCCAAATTTCACATTTTGGCCTATAACTTGAACCAATGAAGACTTGCTTAAAATCTGATTCCATACATGGTTTCTCATCTCGAGGCCTTTCCAACAGTATATGATATTTGATATTTTAGATGAAAATAATCCTTGTGGTGGCCATTTGAGGAATTAGGTCCCAATTGCAAGCTAAAAGCATTTAAATGAAAATTTTTTAAAAAAAATCTATAGTTGAAAGTATAGAAAACTCAAAAAAAATTCAAATTTTTCAAATGAGGATTTGAGCATTCAAAATTTTTAGAATAAAATGATAAAATATTAAGCTTTCATTTTCAAAATTCTACACCTTTTCCCACTCAAGTCAATTCTCCTAGTTGATTGCCACATGTCAACCTTTGATTGGTCAAACTTTGCCATGTATCACCATCTTATTTGTTGACCTTTGCATCATCATTTGCCACTAGGTACCACATGGCACCATTTGATTGGTTGATTTGTAACTGCCATGTATCAACACCTCATTAGTTCTCAGACCACTTGTCACTGTCATGTCATTACTCTTCATCATCACCTACCACATCATCACCACATGACACTTTGTTATTGGTTTGGGAGTCACTCCTGCCATGTCACCACAAATCGGGGCTTGCTACCACATGGTAGCTAGGCTCTTCCCTACTTTACTTTTGCACATCTCCACGATGCGAGGAAGTGCCAACCATCAAATGTGGCCACGTGTTGCAATCTTGTGACTTCTAATCTTGAATCACCACATCACAACCTCCTTGAAATTTATGCCACATGGAACCTTGTTATTTCTTGGATCTCACCTCGTCATTGATCCATGTGGGTGCCTAGATTTGTGTGTCTATCCAAAATAACCCCAACCAACCTATCACCTGTCTAGGCCACACTTGCATTTTCTTTGTCTTTGACAAGGTAGATGTCTTGAAGACATTTTGGTATGCATGGAATAGTATATAAACATTAAAATATGCCCAACCATAGTGAATGTGGGATATTGGTCTTTTAGTGTTTTCTCTTTGCTTGTGGTCTTTCTTCCATGGTGTCTACTCCTTTCAATATTGTCCTAACTTTAAAAGCATGTTGTTTATTCAATATCTCTAGAAACAAGGATGCGCTATTGAAGAATATTGCTGATGTGATTATTCCACCATTAATGATATTTTTATCTCCTTTTGTGGCACCAAAATTGTCCCCTATTTCTACAATGTTAAACCTAAAGATGTCTGAGATCCAGAAGGAGACTACACTTGTGCAAATAGCCACAAGGAAACCAAGACTACACTTAGATGTGGAAGAATAGAGGAGTGCATAACCGCCAGTGTCCATTGGTGAAATTAACAAAATGTAGCACCAAAAGCTACTAACATTGCCTTCATCCTTTTGCATCTCACCCTAGATTGGGCTCCACATTTGCATCTATATTTCCACTTGGTCAAGACAAAGAAACTGCAAGGAAGTTGTTGACCTTATTCATCAATTTATATGAAAGGGGCCTCTATGAAATGTACCATACATCTCCTATCCACAACAATTTTTAAAACTCCCTCTCTTATCTCATGTTGGTTCTTCTATTGTGGGCCTCTTCCCTTCAGCTTTCCCCTAGCCGTAGGAGCTCTTGTCATGCTCATTCCCTTGGACGTGGGGTGCTCATTTACTATGGATTTCCCTCTTCTATGAAATAACTCTAAAGTGGCTCCCCTCAAGTATAACATTCCATCAATAATATAACCACTTGCCTCATGTTTTTGTTGCTACTATTTTCCTTTTTCACTGGCATTTCAATCTCATGTGTGGGCTAGGATTCTTGTTCATCCACTTCTAATGCAATGCACTTGGAAATTGGTTATAAAATTTTTTTGTTGTTGAGTGTATGTAGTTGTAGTTTTGATCAAGGGGCTCTACCTTAATTATATCATGGCTGCCTCTATACTCTGCCAAGGTTTCCTCTGGTGCCCTTCCAACTTTCATGCTATCGTGGATTTCTCCAAATCTCCTTGTCACCTATCTTCCATATGATCATAAACTTTTGCATGAGAAATGTGTTTATAGATCCCTAACTAATCTAAAGAGAAACTCACCTTCAATAAAAGTGCATTCCCTATCTATCTACACTTGGGTTCCAT